>BQNB010010290.1:0-56773 GCA_026074375.1 Tanacetum coccineum
TAAGATTAAACTCAAAAACCATTTTCATCCTTTTTTTTCAAATATTAATATCTCTCAAACCGTTAATCGTTAAGCGAAAAAAAATATACCATCACGACGAGCATTAAATTATCTTTCTATCGATATCTACTTTGATATACTTTCGACGAAAAAAAGTTTTCTTGTTTTTTTATCTTCGTTTTTTCGTCTTTTATTCATTGTTGAAACTTGCATGAAAAGTCATATATGATATTAGTGTTAAATCATTTATGATATTTAAAATCATATATGATATTACTGATAAATTACATATTATAAAAACATATATTATACTAGTGTTAAATCATATATGATATTTACATGCAAGTTTCAGCAACGAAAAAAAACGTGAAAAAACAAAAAAAGCATGAAAAAAAATTGTTGAAATTATATAAAAGTGGATATCTATGGAAAGATAATTAAATGCTCGTCGTGATAGTATATATTTTTTCGCTTAATGATTAACGGTTTAAGAGATATTTAAATTTAAAAAAATAGGTGAAATAATAAAATCCTTTTAATCTCAACCATTGTTTTCTTTTTAGATGGATGCTGATGATGAGTCCCTTAGTATCTAACCTTTTTTTGGTATCCAATATAACTCTCCTCATTGAATTTACATAAAAACGATGTACATAATGAATAAAGTTAAGAAACTATCATTACATGTAATATTTTTCATTTAAAAAAATATCGAAGTTGAATCTAAAAAAACCCGCCACGCCTAGCGCCCTTTTCACGCCTCATCTCACGCCACGCCTAAAGTCGACACCTTGGTTCATTTCGTAACGTGGAGGTCACGCCTCACGCCTTAGCGACACCATGATGCGCCTTTTAGAAAATTGATTATAACACAGTTTTTTTTTAATTTTATGTTATGTATTTTTTGACAGTTTAATACTTTTGACTTGCTAAAGTTTATAATTTTTATTCCACACTTTCTGTTTCATAGTTTTATAACAAAAGACAAAATTATAAAAAAACAAAAATGTTATGAAGGTATTATAATCACATTAGAAGGTACTAATAACCTATTATCTTGCAAATTTACAGTGAGTAAATATATATACAATCAAAATGGCTATTATTGCAATTTTAGGAACACTTATGGTGTGTTTAGTTGGGGGAAAATATTTTATTTTTCCAAGAAATTTTTCATTTGAGAATGGAAAAACTGAAAACTTGTTTAGTCGCACTTTTTTGTAATATTTTTCAAAAAAAAGGAAATTCTCATTTTCCTAATTTTGAATAGAAAAACAGTCACATTTTACTATTCTTTATTTTTAAAAGGAAAAATACAACTCCCATCTAAACATGTTTTTAAAATTCTCAACTCTTCTCTAGAGAAGAAAAACCATTCTCTTCTCTAGGAAATTAGAAACAGAAAAACATGAAAATTTTTCTACAACACAACTAAACACCACCTTAGGGTGTGTTTAGTTGGGGAAAAATATACTATTTTTCTAGGAAAATTTTCATTTGAGAACGTAAAAACTGAAAACCTGTTTAGTCGCACTTTTTCCAATATTTTTCAAAAAAAACTAAATTCTCATTTTCTAATTTTATATAGAAAAATAGAAAATCACATTTTACTATTATCCATTTCTTTTTATTTTTTAAAAAGGAAAAATACAACTCCTATCTAAACAGGTTTTCAAAATTCTCAACTCTTCTCTTTAAATGAAAAACCATTCTCTTCTTTAGGAATTTAGAAACAGAAAAACATGAAAAAATTTCTACGACTAAACACTACTTTTGGTTGCATTTAGTTGGAGAAAATATTTCTTAGTTTTGTGTTTTCAGATTTGTAATAAAAAAGAGGAGATTTATTTTCCACAAAATATAAAAATCGCGTTCATGTGATACTATTTTCCATTCTCAAGAAAATAAGAGGGGTTACAAAGAACAAGGAAAACAAATAAAATGTGTTTTGTAGTTTCCCTTGTTAAGTTGAGAAATGCATGTTTTGTATTTTGTAGAGAATTTTATTGAAAAACAATGATTTGAACGCGATATCTGTTTTCCTTGTTTTTCACAAAATATTTTATGGAAACAAGGGTGTTTTCCCTCCAACTAAAGACACCCTTATATTCTTCAAAACCTACAAACTGGACTTGCTGGATTTCGAGGCCGTTCGATCTCTTTACGTAATTTTTGTTTTTGTTTTTGTTTTTTTAGTTTCTTATTTTGTGGTGTTTTGTTTTTGGGCGTCATGTTGTTGCAGCCCGTCTCTTTGTTTATTTGCTTCCAAGATCTGTTTGTAGGCTGATACCACCCCATGGTTACAGATAATTATTAGTAGTTTTATTATGTAAGTTTATAGTTGGTACTAAATGTTTAGGAAAAGGATCTCGTATTTACTGATTTCTGTCCATTGTTTAGGAAAAGGATCTTGTTTTAGATTATAGGAAATATATCTTTGTGAGTCCAACTTGTAAACGATGTTTAATTGACTTTTATTCGGTCTACGTCAAATACCGAATGGTTTTCATCAATGAATTCAATCAAGTTAAAGATCAACAATTCTAGTTTTCTTCTCTATTTTCTTAAGGAGCTCGCACACAGTATAATGGTACAAATCTATCTCTTCTTCTTCTCTATACTCCCTTAACGAGCAGCACACACTAAAAGTGTGACCTTATCCGATACAAACCCGAACCATAGGTCGTAATCAATGGTTCTTTCATTGAGAGTCCTCGTTGAGGGCTACCGATTTAAGGATAAAAAAAGTTATTGTTCAACGAAGTACTATTCACGGTAATGTTCATCGGGCACTATTTACAGTTATTGTTCATCAAAAAAAAATTGTTCATGGCATCGGGTGGCAGTGATCGGAACGCGTAATACACACTTCTAAGCTCTTGCAAATGGTACATCGGTGGCCGAATACCCATAAAGATTTTGAATGCTTATAAACCGAGTAACGATCCATTAATTTTTACTTATGTCTTTTTATATCTCTCCAGACTTAAACTGAATCAACAATGTTTACTCTTCAGTCAAATCCCTGAAATCTCATTAAGATGAAGCTTTTTATTGCGCCCGTGCAGTGAAAACACAGCGTCCATCTCACGAAACCTATAAATTATTTAGGGATTTTTAGGTTAAATCCTTCAACTTTGGGAGAGGACTTCTTTAAACCTCGTATCACCGAGGTTCGTTTTGAGATAGCTGCAAAGGAAGAGAAAGAGCACATTGTTGAAAAGAAAATAGATGTCATTATACCATTACAGGGTGAATTTGCTTCACCTAAAGCTGAAGGGTCCTTAAATGCTGATGAGTATGTTGGTGTTGAAAAGGTTGTGGGTGGTGGCGAAGCGCTTAGGATTGGCGAGGATGGTGACTTGTGTAACGCGGCTACGGACGAGGGTGATGATACAGTCAAAAGCGGGTACATATCAATCCTCAATTCACTTATTGGTCATGGAAGCCTGTGTTCTCTCCAACTGTGTAGAACGATCGGTACAACGGAAGTGCTCATCGACAAAGAGGTTGATAAAGAAGTCCAATATGATGTTTATACCTTTCGTGTTCTTATTCCGTTCTTGAAGCGTCTTAATGACCAGTACATAAAGAAGAAAAAGATAAAGGCTGCAATGTAAAGAAGATTATCGGATCCTAGAATCAAGAAAAAAATTTAGGCATCACCTTGAGGGCAAGGTGGTTGTGAAGGAGTGGGGAATGATACGCCCATGGTTAAGATATTATTATAGTTTATTATGTTAGTTTATTATGTTGGTCTTTTGTTTGGGAAAGGTTCTCGTATTTTGTTTGTCATTGTTTAGGAAAGGATCTTGTTTTATTATAGGAGTTATCTTATGAGTTAACTTGTGAATCAAGTTATTGTCTTTTATTCGGTATAAATACCGAATGGTTTTCATCAATAAATTCAATCAAGTTAAAGATCAACAATTCTAGTCTTCTTCTCTATTTTCATAAGGAGCTCGCACACGCTATAATGGTGCAAATCTATCTCTTCTTCTTCTTTATATTCTTACGGAGCAAGCACATGCTAAAAATGGTGCCTTATCCCGATACAACCCCGAACAGGATCGTATCAGTAGCTTCCTTAAAGAATTTTTGTATATTTAATTATTTATATATAATATCAGCCTTTCAAAGAAAAAAGGAACACCGATATTCTTCTACAAAAGATAATCGCCGTTGTATTAAATTATGACTATATGCTTTTTATGTTAAATTGTGACTGGAATGATAAAACATACAGATTTAGATCGTTCTATAATAGAAATACCTATATGTTTTTGTATTAAACAAGTTTTTTAAACCTGCGCTTTACTGCGGCGTGTTTTGCATAGAGCGCTTTGCAAACAACAATTAAATTATTTTGAACTAAAAACTATACATTTGTTATACATATATACATTTAATAAAGAGTCTTCAACATCTATGTTTTCTATTTAGACACAAAAAGGCTAAAACCGTTACGACAACCTACAACCAAAGGAAAAATATAACATCAGAATCGGTCGCACGACAACTACTAGTCTATATAGGCTACACTAAATCGTCAAAAAACTATAAATTTATAAATAGACTAAACAATCTTAAAGCGTTTGGAAAGAGCTACAGTACTTGCATTCGTAACGCGCAGGTAAGGAAAATTTAATAAGAAGCAGACTTGCATTAGTAATCAACCTCCTTGTCACTATATCTATCTTCATCATCACTTCTATCTTCGTTTCTATCCCTTTTCCATTCCATTATTTAATCAACCTCCTTGTCACTATAACAATAGTAGAAAGTCGATTGGTACCAAGTCAGAGAGAATGAGGTTTACCAAATCATAGATTATACCAAAATAAAAAATAACATAAACGTCATACCGAACTTCTACCGATTATCAGGAACCATAATCCACCTGATAACATAGCCATATAAAAAAGTAACCAAACTAATTTTGATGGAAAAGTTCCATACTCTAAAAAGCACAAGCAAAATTATTTGTACATGTATCACAAAATAACATATTGGAACCTGTTATGCGGACTCCAAAAAAGCATAAACTGTTGGGAATTAAATACTTCTGAAGTTACTACTGTTAGTTTTGGAAGTTAATGCTGATGGTTTAAGTTTGTGCTGCTGCTGAAGATTAGAGAAAACAATCTAAGTCATTAGTACTGTTAGTATTATAGTTAGTGCTTCCAGTACAAAGTGTTAGTACTGTCAGTTTATTAGTATTGTTAGTTAGTACTGTTTGTTATATAGTTAGTACTGCTAAAGTGATATGCATGAGTTATATTAGGAATAGATATGCATGATCACTTGACACGTTTTGTAAGCCCATTAGGGTTTCCTTAGTGTATAAAAGGAACCCTACGGCATAGATCTAGATATCAGTTTTCATATTAGTATTCATAGTTTGCATAGCAATCATAGTTAGTATTCATAGCTATTTTGTAATTCAAAATAGTATTCAATATATTGAAAGTTTAGTGAAGATCTTTTTTTACTGTTTCATTGTTCTTCTTAGTATTGCAAACTAGATTCCACATAGTTTGTGATATTCTCAATCTTAGTTTCTACTATAGTTGTCTTGGATCTATCCAATATAACTAAGCTTTAACAAGCTAAGTAAGATCTGTCAAGAAGGGATCAACAAGTGGTATCAGAGCTTGTTGAGAAACTCTGAATAAGAAGAACACTATATCTACACAAGATCTCATAATCAAAGAGAAGATGGAATCACAGTCAGAAACTACCCAAACAGTGTCTGCACTAAAACTTCTTATACTCAAAATAGGAGACTATGATCTTTGAAGCATGAGAATGGAGCAATATCTTACTCACACTGATTATGCTCTTTGGGAGGTTATTATGAATGGTGATGCACCTGCTATTGCATCAGCTAGTACTGAAGGTTCCATTCCTCCCAAAACTGCTGAACAAAAGCTAGCAAGAAAGAATGAATTGAAAGCAAAAAGAACTTTGTTGTTGGCCATTCCTAATGAGCACCTATTGAATTTTCATGGAATCAAGGATGCAAAGACCTTATGGGAAGCAATCAAGGCCAGGTTTGGAGGCAACAAAGAATCAAAGAAAATGAAAAAAAACCATTCTGAAGTAGCAATATGAGAATTTTACTGCATCAAGATCTGAAGGACTAGATAAAACCTATGATAGGTTTCATAAACTCATCAGCCAATTGGAAATTCATGGTGAAGTTATCTCCCAGGAAGATGCAAATCTTAAATTTCTAAGAAGTCTAACATCAACTTAGAACAATATTGCCTTGATCATGCGTAACAAAGCTGATCTAGATGAGTTGAGCATAGACGATTTGTACAACAACTTGAAGGTGTATGAAGCTAAGATTAAAAGCCAATCAAGCTCAAGCTCAAACTCTCAGAATGTGGCTTTTGTATCTTCAAATGATACTATCAGTACTAATGAAGTAGTTAATACTGCTCATGATGTTCCTGTAACTCACAGGGAGAAGGGGGGGGGGTGGGGGTGGGTGGGGGGGGGGGGGGGGTGTGGTTTGTGGGGGGGGGGGGTGGGGTGGGGGGGTGTGGTGGGGATGTGTGGTGGGTGGGGGGGGGGGGGGGGGGGGGGGGGGGGGGGGGGGCGGGGGTTTTTTTTTTTTGTATTTAGGGGGGGGGGGGGGGGGGGGGGGGGGGGGATAACTTCTTCTCATCCTTGCTAATAATAGTCATGTTCCTTCTTTGTCAGTCAATCAAATAGTCCAACATTAGACAATGAAACCTTGAGCTGATTGATACTGATGATCTTTGAAGAGATGGATCTCAAATGGCAGGTGGGCCATGCTACCAGAGAGTGAAGAGATTCTTAAAAGACAGGAGAATATCGGAACTTCAATCAAAGAAACTTTTGGCTTTGATAAGACAAGGTGAATGTTACAACCGCCACAAGAGAGGTCACTTTGCTATAAATGCAGGGCACCACAGAAACAGAGAATAAAATAGAGACGTTCCAAAGAAGAATTGTACCAGAGAGACTCCTGCAAATTGCCTGGGTTAGTTTCAAGATGGATAGGTGGTTATGATTGGAGCTTTCAGCTAAGACAGGACCCACTAGACTTGCTCTAAAGTCCAATTTATCTCAGTTCATCCAGTTCATCAAGTTCAAACTCCGAGGTATCCACTTGCTCCATGAGATGCTTAAATCCATGAAGTCCTTAAAGAACACTTTGATAAACAAAAGAGCAGCTTAAAAAATCTAACCTAGAAATTATAGGTTTATCAATTAGGCTTAGAATCATTAGAAGCTAGAATTGTTGTTCATCAAAAAAATAAAGCTGTTTATGAGGAAGACATTGCATTTTTGAAATATGATGTTAAGGTAAGAGATAATTCTATAACAGAGCTTAAAAATCAGTTAGCAGAGGCTTTAAGAGAAAAAGGATTATTATGAAACTCAAATAGAAAAAGTTTGAAAACATCATCTAAGAATCTAACTGATCTATAAACAGTCAAAGTGAAGTGTTAATAAAACAAGACTGGTATGGTTTTGACAGTCAAATGACTGAGAATGAACTCATGATTATTCATAAGAAATAATGTGAAGTGTTATGAAAGTGCATCTGATAGTAGTGTGAATAAGATTGAAGAGGAAAATAATCAAGTAAATTATAGGTTTAAGAAGGTTGAGTGATATCATGTAGTTCCTCCTCCCTACACTGGGAACTACATGCCCTCAAGACCTGACTTGTCCTTTGTTGGATTAGATGCTTCTGTCTATAAGACTAACGTGAGTGAAACTATCACTAGTGTGCTTAGAAATGAATCAGATCTGAGTAGCTAAGACTATAAGGATAAATTTGGAACGACCCTAAAGATGTTAGGCCTAGTGCACCTATTGTTGAAGAGTGAGAGTCTGATAGTGATGATAACTGTGTGACTAAACCTTCAATTAAACAGAGTAAACCTAGTTACGCTAAAATCAATTTTTTTAATCAAATGAAAATACTAGGAAATCTGTTATTGAACAAAACACATATAGGCAAGTTGAAAACCTTAGGAAAAGTCAGTGTCCTAGGGTTGATAAAAGAAATTGAAATGGAATAATGACTCAAAAACCTAGGGTATGGTTTTTTGTGATTTCAATAAAAAGCTTGTTTGAAAAGTGGAATTCTTAACCATTTAATAAGGACGTGAAACTTTTATGAGAATAAAATGATATAGAAACTGATATGTTTGAATAATATGGGAAGGATTTACTGGTCAAAGAAGTTAGGCCATATGGAACAATGCTCATGGGAAAATACCCAAATAAAATGACTCACCCACATCCTAAAAAGAAATTTTGTTCCAACATCAAGTCTAAACAAATCTGGCAATGTACTAGTTAATTACAGCTAAGCAAAGCTCCTCAAGAGCATCAATTATCAAATCGTACTACCAGATATTAAATAACAGGTCATCTAGACCAACTATGAATGCGCAAAACATGTCGAAAATGTATTTCATAAGTCACATTCATCAGTTTAAGAGAGACTATTTATCAAAGAACAGCACCTAAAAACAGTGATTTTAAAGAAAAAGTTAATACTGCTAAGGTAAACAATGTAACTATTGCTGGGACAAAAGCAATAGTTAGTATTGTTCGAGGACATGAGAAAATTTTTGTTAAGTCCTCAGCATGCTGGATTTGGAGACCAACAGGAAAAGTAATTGACCATATCTCCAAAGATAGTGGATCATACATGCCTAAAAGATTTGACTATGTTGACCCTCAAGGAACTCCAAGATCAGTTTGAAATTGGGGGCCTTTTTGGGTCCCCAGAAGAAACTAATTCTCTTATTTTGAGTGCAGGGTAATCCACAATATGCTTTATAGGATCAAGGGATTTTTGATAGTGGATGCTCTAGGTATATGACTGGGAACAAGTCCTGCCTAACAGATCATCAAGACATTGATCAAGGATGAAGAAACTGAGAATGTGGATGTACACTTATATAGATCAATGATTGGATCATTGATGTACTTAACAGCTTCTAGGCCTGGACATAACAGTTTGTTTTTTTGTGCTTTGTGGCAAGGTTCCAAGTTTCACTAAAGAGACTTTACCAGATGAGTTCTATGGGGGAACTCACTTTCTTCTTAGGGTTACAAGTACAACAAAAGAAGGATGGAATCTTTATTAGCCAATACAAATATGTGGCTGACATTTTGAAGAAGTTTGATTTTGCCACTGTGAAGACAGCAAGCACTCCCATGGAATCTAACAAGGCCTTGATCAAGGATGAAGAAGCTAATAGTATGGATGTTTATTTATACAGATTAATGATTAGATCATTGATGTACTTAACAGCTTCTAGGCTAGACATAATGTTTGTTGTTTGTGCTTGTGCAAGGTTCCAAGTTACTCCTAAAATGTCACATCTTTATGCTGTGAAGATGATCTTTAGATACTTGAAAGGTCAACCTAAATTGGGCCTTTGGTATCGTAGGGATTACCCTTTTGACTTGGAAGCTTTTTCTGATAGTGATTATGTTGGAGCTAGCCTTGATGGGAAATCCACAACAGGAGGTTGTCAATTTCTTGGCAAGAGGTTGATTTCATGGCAATGTAAGAAGCAGACTATAGTTGCTAACTCAACAACTGAAGCAGACTATGTTGCTGCTGCTAACTGTTGTGGACAGGTGTTATGGATCCAAAATCAGATGCTTGACTATGGATTCAATTTTATGAACACCAAGCTTTACATTGATAATGAAAGCACCATTTGTATTGTGAAGAATCTAGTATTTCACTCTAAAACCAAGCACATAGAGATAAGGCACCATTTTATCAGAGATTGTTATAAGAAGAAGTTGATTCAGGTGATTAAGATTCACACAGACCACAATGTTGCAGATCTTCTCACAAAGGCTTTTGATGTTAGCAGGTTTAACTTTCTAATTGCTAGCATTGGATTACTTAATCTCTGAAGTATTGTTTGAGGGGAGGTTAATGTGTTTGGATAACAGTTCTTAACTTTTATTCATGGGTTATGCATAAATATGGATCCTCATGAATTCTCACATGTCTATCTAGTCTTTTCTAGTGTGCTTGTGATGAATAGAGGCATGTTGTTGTATAATTATTGAAGACAGAGTTAATACTGTTAGATATCTCTTAGTACTGCTGGACTTAGTTTATACTGCTGGATGAAACTTTGTACAAAAGTTGATGCTGCTAGGCTTAGTTAGTGCTGCTTACACGGGTTTAGTAATGAGATTGATGATTAGTATTGGGTTTCTACTGGTAACTATTTTGTTTATACTGCTACAAAAGTTAGTACTGCTAGGCAAAAGTTAGTACTGCTGAGCCAAATTTAGTACTGCTTGTTACCGTTAATACTGTTCGGGGCATAACAGATTTTCATTAATTAATTATAACCGTTGAGATATTTCCGCCAACAACTTCGCTTATAGGGGTCTATATTTGGATAATTCTTGATCTTTCTTTCTTTTATAAGTTTTACTTCAAGATAAAGATTCAACTTTATTCAGTCGGTCCAATCACACCCTTAAGCTCTCTTTATAATATCTCAATTAACTTTGCCAAACCCTCATACTCTCATCAACGAACTTAAACCCAGAACCCTTCTCATAAATCAATCACTATATGGCGGATTTGAAGTTTGTCGATCAACATAATATGGTTGCTTGTTTGGAAAAGACAGAGGAGAACGCTGAGTTTCATCAGATAGTGGACTTCCTCTCTACATGTTCGATCAATTATGCTCTCACTGTAAGTCCCACTATCTATGCTTCTTACATTGAACAGTTTTGGAATACTGCCACTTCCAAAACAGTCAATTCAGTGAAGCAAATACATGCTATTGTTGATGGCAAGGCTGTGGTCATATCAGAATCATCAGTGAGAAGTGATCTTCTCTTTAATGATGAGGATGGTATTGCTTGCCTAACAAATGATGAAATTTTTGAAAACCTTGCATTGATGGGATATGAACAGCTTTCTACAAAACTTACTTTTCAAAAAGGTTCATTCTCACCTCAATGGAAATTTCTGATACATACCATCCTTCATTGTATAAGTTCAAAATCAACTGCTTGGAATGAATTTTCAACTAATTTGGCTTCAGCAGTTATATGTTTAGCAAAGGGTCAAAAATTTAATTTTTCTAAATTAATTTTTGATGGTATGTTGAGGAACTTGGATCCAAAGAGATTTTTAATGTATCCAAGGTTTTTACAACTCTTTTTGAATAACCAGCTTAAAGATTTACCAGAACCTTTTAATGATACTTATGAGACACCTACACACAGTAAAAAGGTTTTCTCTAATATGGCAAGGAAAAGTAAAAAAATTTCATAAAGAGGAGGTGTATGTGTGCCAACCTCCTGGTTTTGAAGATCACACAGTTCACTGTATAAAAGTTTTTATGGTAGAAAAGCATTATATGGTCTACAACAAGCTCATAGGAGCATGGTATGAGACCTTGTCTACCTACTTATTAGAAAATAGATACAAAAGAGGCACTATTGAAAAACTTTGTTCATCAAGAAGGAAATAAGTGATATCCTGTTAGTATAGGTATATGTTGATGATATCATCTTTGGGTCTACAAAGAAGTCTTTGTGTGTTGAATTTGAGCAGATGATGCATAAGAGATTCTAGATGAGTTCTATAGGGGAGCTCACTTTGTTGATCCCAATCTGAATAGATCTTTCTAGCCTGTTAAGGGTGGTAGTCAATCTGGATAAGTTCAAACAACCTACAAGAGCAAACAATGATATGATCAATTATAAGTTATGTGAAAACTAACTTATATTGTTAAGAAGAACAATGAATATAACAGAACTTTGATTACTATTAATCTGCTAGATTACAGATTCTAACTATTAATATTGGTGAAACTTGTATATCTAAAAACTAGTGCCGTAGGGTTCCTTTTTTCACACCAAGGAAACCTAATGGGGCTTACAAAAAGCGTTAAGGTTCATGCAGATCGTTTCCTATATTTATCATGCAGATCACTTACGAAATATTTCTATATTTGTTAGCAGAGTCTAACTTCACTACTAAACAGTACTAACTTACTACCAGTACTAACATATATACTGGCAGTACTAAACTAAACTAATACTAACAGTTAATAAATCAGAAATACATATTTCCTTATCAATCATCCCTAAGCTGTGATTGTTCATATTGTTAACATTCATGTTTCTTCAGTTTAAGCTTCTTGATCACTTAGAGGATGTATCCAAACACACTACTTATTCTTTAATCCTTTCTTTGATGAACTTGAGCTCTTTTGTTACTTTGTAATCTTGAAAATTCTTTGTTCTAGTCTTTGTCATAATACACATGCATCTCAGCTACTCAGCAAACCCCAATAAGTTGGCTTGTCGTTTTTGCAAACTTACCAGCCAAATAAAACGGATTTGATGTTTCTTTACCAGTGAAGGTTGCTCTAGAATAGACAATGTCGTCATCTGTAACAACATGGTGCATTGATAACCATATAGTTTTGTGTAAACTATCAACGGATTTGAAAAGTCTTTACCAAGAGCCGTTTGCTTTGGACTAGCCAACTCTTTACTGTGAAGAATGGTGAGTTGAGAACCATATAGTTTTTAGCAAACTATCAGCCATTAACGGATTTGAGAAGTCTTTACCAAAAGCCATTTGCTCTTGACTAGCCAGTTCTTGATGTCTGTTAGACATGGTGAATTGATGACCATTTGTTGTGTGGTGATGAAACCAACACTTAAAGATCCTTTTCTCCTCCATCATGGCTTCCAGCTTCATCAATCTGCTTTTGAATGAATCTAAGCAGATCATAAGCACTATCTTCAGCTATCAACTTCAAAGACATCATCCTCTCAAGTGTTTCTTTTGTGAGTGGATATTTCTTCTCTGCAAGCATATGAATCTCAGTACCATCTTCCAGTATCAAGGTATGAACTCTACAATTCTCATAGAAATTCCAGCTCTTAAGATTCCATCTTTCTTGATTTCTGCCTGCGTTTTATCTTCTGCAATTTGCATCAAACATTGTCCTTTATCTCCCCATAAAGAACTAGATCTAACACATTTCTGAGAGTTATTATTTCAAAACCTCTGACATCACCAGGTTATATAATCCACAAGATCTACCTATCAAACTTGTCACATTTTAAAACTGGTCTTAATCCTTCTAGGTGCCTTTTTTTTCCATCAGATCTAAAGATCATGTAGTTTAGATACCCTCTCTGCTCCATGTCTGTCATATTTGATAGAACTTTGTTCCCGGGTTAATAATTAGAAACATTCTTCTCCAGGACTTTATAATCTATCATTCCTTCTTTATCTGGAACTATTTTCAGAAAAGTCTTTAGACCCTCTTCTTCTTCAAGGTCAAATTTTGTCTTCTTCCTCTTAGACATTCTTTTCATTCTTGGGGACTCCTTTTATTTTTTTTTGAAACATCTGAAACTCTTTCTTCTGCATCTTCCTTGTTCATACTTTCAATCTTAGTACTGTCAGGTTCTTTGAGAACTAAATCCTTCTTTGAAGTATCTTCACCAGCTGCCTTCATTACTATCTTTTACTGCATCATCTGAATCCATAGGTTTGATGTCATCAATTCTCTTTTTTTGTCTTTCTTACTTGCTTTGGATTTCTTTAAAATGTCTTTGCTTTCAGCTGAGAGTGTTTATAACAACTATATTCTTCAGTTATGTCATCATAATTTCAGTAGTTGAGATTTGAGATTTAGTTGGGGTCTATTTCTTATTCAGCAGCTCTTTATGCAGCTATAAATTTTCTTTGTGCAGCTATTGTTTCAGCCAAGAACTTTTCTCTTTCTTCAATTATGTACTCCTCTCTTTCTTCCTGTTGGAGATTGGCTGCAAACAATGCATCAACATCAATACTTGCTTGGACTTCATCAAACATTTCCATTATAGCAACTCTAGAAGCTTCTTCTTGTGTTGCTTTTTCTTCTTGAATTCTTGCAATCTCAGCCAATTCTTCCTTATGTAGCTTGTGAGCCAATTCTTCATCTCTCTCAATTTGATCTATCCTTTAATCTTTTCTTTTTATCTTGACAGGTTCTTCCTCAACTAAGATACCCTTTCCTTTGTCTTTAGGATCAATGGATGGAAGTGGTTTGAGTGTTTTTATTGATCTCACAGGTCTTGAAGAATCTTCAACATCTTTAAATGCTACTCCTTTTTTCCTTGGCTTTCTCTTCTTTCATCTTTATCAAAGATTGAGCTATAGTAATATCTTCATCATCAAATATACTTGTTGTAGGAGGAGTTGTTGGATCAACAGTACCAATTTCTTGCCTATCAGTACCAACATCTGGCCTAGCAGTACTAACATCTGGCCTTAGCTGTACTTAACTGTGAGATCTCACTTTTCACCACCTTCCCTTTTATCCTCGTATTTACTGCAAGTATTTAGCTCCAATTAGCTCCTCAGTCTTATGGCCTTTTCATCCCCTCATTTACAATTTTGCTGTTTCCATGTAGGCCATGCCATGAGCTAATATCAGCATCTAGATCTCCTAAAGGGAATCCAAAAAAGTTGTCTTGGTTTGCTTTTTCTCCCCTATTTGGAAACAGACTCCTTCTTTCCTAACTTTTTCTTCATATATAACCTTTGCACACTTCTTACCCATGCTTTATGGTGTGAGATGCTGGGCTTACACTTTTTCTCCAGCTTCTTGATTCTAGCCTTCAATTTAAGAATCTCTGCAGCCTGAGTATACCTTGGATAAGTCACCATATGAAAGAATTGGTTTGGATATTAGTGCATGAACAAGTAAATGATCTGCGTTCATACGGGCCCACCTCTGCTTTGTTCAGGATGTGTGATAACTGAAGAGGACTATCATGGGGTCATCTGAAACATGATACCCTAGGACTTCTACTGGGCCATTTATGTTTTTTCCTAGGGATCTTAGGTAGAGTCAGGTCTATATAATAATTCCGTCATAGGGGGTTGGTCTTCTGTACTAAGTTAAGTAGGAGAGGGTGTTGGTTGGGGTTCAGTTGGTTATGCTGAACCTTCACCCTCATCTACTACTACTTGAGCCAACATATTAGGAAATAAAGGTTTTGTAAACATGGCCTAAAAAAGTGTAGGTCCTTGCAGTTGACCATATTTGTGAACAACCTTTTTGGTAAGGACTGGTATAGGAGGTTTATAAAGCTGGCAGGTAGGTTTGAAAGTTGGTTATTTAAAAAACACATTTGAACGAATATTGTGATACATTAAGAATCGCTTCTGAGCAAATAATAGTTCCTAAATCATTACCTTAAGAATCATCTTAAGAAAATTTAAATTTTTATCTGTAGCTAAGAAATAATTAATGCAGATGTAATATTTGTAGAAATTGATCCTATAAGAAGTAAATTTTTGAACTAGGCGTGATTTGGGGTCATGTTTTAGGTACGTTTTATTTATGGGGAGGAATGTAGTGCTTTTTTTAAAAATTAAGATTGTTAGATCTCCCCTCATAACCCACATCAATTGTAGGTTATCATATATCTCTTGATGTATGAGACAATCAATTCCATCCTCATCATTATAATAGGATGATATCGTGCTAATAGATGGCTTCTGCAAATTGATACAGTATTGCTAGCAACGTGGCTTTAATGTAACTTTTCTCTCTTTGACTATTGGAAAGGATTAGTTGTGTTACAAAAACTAGTTCCAATAAGGGAGGATAGTAGAGACAGTTGGGAATTACAGTGTGAGAGTTGTAAATAGAGAGTCGTTAAGGAATGTCCACTATCTCATGGAATTGAGCATTCCGTTTAGTTTTCTCCAAACAAGCAGCCATATTATGCTTAAGACAAGATATGAGAGCATCCATGGAGGTGTATTTGATGATCATCGATGATTAAAGGGATTAGGGTTTATGATTTAGAGCGTGGGAGAGAGATTAGGTAAGTAAATTATGTGTTTGAGAATGGTTTATATAGGTTTCAAGTAAACCAAGTGGCGAAGAAACCGCAAATTTTACTCTTTTGCATTCCTGTCTCCACCGTTTCAAAGGGTAAACTTAACAGTACTAGGTTTTGATGCGGTGGCTAGTACTTAGTTTTTCTGGCTGAAGAGTCAAAAAGTGAAGGAGTAGAGTAACTAAGATTTTTTGACTACCAGTATTAACCAAAACTGGCAGCACTAATTAACTTAGTACCATATATAGCTCTCAATCCTCATTCCAAAGAACATAATGGACCTTAAATAATTATCACATCATCTAAACTCCATTTGCGAACCTAATACTTTTTTAACAAACTGTACCAACAAATCAACTTGCCATTTTGCCTCCCTGAACCAATGCAGCATAGGTTGTTCATTCCAATGTTAACTAATTAAGAAATTATATCTGCTTAACATCAATAGCTTTGGTTAAAATGACACAGCCCATATTATTTTCAGTGTGAATTTTAAGCACCTGGATATGCTGTTTCTCATAAACATCACCTTATGAAGTGGTTTGCCTAATTTCAATATGCTTTTGTTTTGGAGTGAAACATTGGATTCTTTACAATGCGATTGTGCTCTTTCATTTTCATTGTAGTTATTTGTGTTCATAAAATTGAAACCTTTAGTCTAATACATTCTGATTTTGAATCACACTCAATACTTGCCATGAAGTTTGGCTGTGCTTGCAACATTATCTGCCTTGTAGTAGAAGTAGCAAACAGCATGATTTGTTTGTTTTCTTGCACTGCCATGTGTTAAGTTAGCTTGCCATGAAACCTAAACATTAAAAAAACTCACAAATTGACAACCTCTGTTGTGGTTTTATTGTCAAGATTGCTTCAGCATAATCACTATCAAGATTAGGCTTACAGTCAAATTATGGACCACTCTAGTGATACCTAGGCCTAGTTTGGGTTTGCTTTGATGGTACATTAAGATCCGCTTCATAGCATGTTGATGTGAGGTCTTGGAGGTACCTGAAACCTAGAACATGCAAATTTATGCAAACTAAGTTCAGGCTTAGAAGACCACCTTTCTGCCACAATCTAGGCATCAGGCACAAGCAGTTCCGCCATAACCGTTCACTTTGCTCTTTACTCATAACACTCGCACAGTATACTACAGTTCAACTTCATCACGCTCCCTGACCGCACATCCCCACAAATCGAGAGTAGTGTAAGAAGTTAATAGGGTGCGATTGTCTGATGAGTAGAAACCCTAGGTTGTTGTTAGATGTATGGGGGGTGGTTGATGTTTGTGTGTTAATGAGTATGTTGTTGTATTGTTAGTTGGTCTTGCTTGGTGTGGCTTGATTGTTGCGTTTGGTTGTAGGTTAGGGGTGGGGTGTTGTTGTGTTGGATTTGGGTAGTGTGTTGGGGTTGTGGTAATGTGTGTCTGTGTCTGTGTGTGAAGTGTTGTTTATTAATGGGTTTGGTAGTTGTTGTTCATGTGTTTTGGTTGTGTGGTTGGTTTGGAGTTGTTGGTTGTTGTTAGTGTGGGGCTTGTTGTTTGGTGGGTCTGTTGTGGGTTGTTTGTGTTGCTGGTTTTGGTGTTGTTTGTGGGGGGGTTTTGTTTTTTGTGGTTGTATGTTGTTGTGTGATTTGTTTGTTTTAAATTTTGGTAGGGGAGGGAGGGTGGGGGTGGTGGGGGGGGGGGTTTTGTAAAGGGGGGGGGGGGGGGGTGGGGGGGGGGGGGTTTTTTGGGGGGGGTGGGTGTTGTACGGTTGGGGGGTGGGGGGGGGACGGGAGGGGGGGGTTTGGGTGGGGTGTTTTGTGTGGGTTGTTTTTTTGTGTTTTTTGTGGTGTTGGGTGTGGTGTTTTTTTTATTTGTTTTTTTTTTTTTTTTTATGTGTGTGGGTAGGTTGGGTGGGGCGTGTTTGGGTGGGGTGTTTGTGTGTTATATGTTTGTTAGGTTTATTATTTGTTTTTTTTTTTGTCTGTATTGTTTTTGTTGTTTTAAAGAAGAAATGATTGTTTGAAGATAGAGATTTTATTGTGTTTTTTGTTTTTGTGTTTTTTTGTTTTGTTTTTTTGTTAGAGTAGTATCATATGTTTGTAGTAGGATAGAACTCCAGATCTGATGTTTGTGTTAATAGTTTAGAATTTGTTATAGGGTTGTTGTGGGTTGTTTGTTGTATTGTTATTGGGATAGTTTGTTGATGGTTGGGGGTTTTGTGGGTTTTTTTTTTTTTTATTTTTTATTTTTTGTAAGTACTATCATTGTATGAAGAATATAAGAAAAAAGATGTTGTGAAGAACAGTATGAAAGATTGAAAATAAAGGATAAGCAATAAAGAGATGAAATAAAGAGAAACAAAAGAAAAGGAAAGGAGAGGGAGAAACATAAGAAAGAGATGTGAATCAAGAGAAGTAATGTAATAGATTTCAGTGATTATGTTTTGTTGAGAGTTGAAGTTTGTTCACTTTTGTTTTACAGGTGATTAGGTCTGTTTGGTTAACATGGTGTTAACTGTTTGTTTAATTGGTTTTTGTATGGGTGTTGTTGTGTGATGTTTGTTTGTTGGTGGGGGTGGGGGGGTGGGGGTGGGGGGTGGGGGGGGGGGATGGGGGTGGGGGGGGGGGTGTGGTTGTGGGGGGGGTTAGTTTCGTTGTTATTTGTTTTGTTTGGATTATGATGTGGTGGGGGGGGGTGGGGGGTTTTTTTTGTTGGGGGGGTGGGGGTGGGGGGGGGGGGTGTGGGTTGGTGGGTGGTGGTGGGGGGGTCGTGGGGGGGGGGGTGGTGGTGGTGGTGGGGGGGGATTTGGGTGGGGGTTATTGTGTGGTGGGTGAATGGTTGATCGGTTGGGTAGTCTTGTTTTTTGGTGTGTGATTGTGCGTAGTGTGATTTTGTGTTTTGTTGAGGATTGGAATTTGTCTTGGTTATTGTATTTGTTTGTGGTTCATTATATGGTAATGGTGGGTGGTTGGTATTGTTTGGTTGGTTTAAGGTGTGATTGTGTTTGTGTTTTGTGTTTGTGTTGTTTAGTGGGTTTTGTTGTGTTTTGTTGTTGTTTTTGTTTGTGTGTGGTGAGGGGTTTGGTGTTATAGATGTTGGTGTTGGTTGTGTGTGGTTGTTTTTGATTGGTTAAGTTGTGAATATGGGGTGTGTTTATTTGTCTTTGGGTTTGTGCTGTACACGTTGTTGTATGTTTCGGGGGGGGGGGGGGGGTGGGGGGGGGGGGGGGGGGGTTAGGGGGCGTTGGGTGGGGGGGTGTGGTTGTGGGGGGGGGGGGGGGGGGGGGGGTGGCGGGGTTTTTGTTGGGGGGGGGGGGGGGGGGGGGATGGGGGGGGGGGGGGGGGGGGGTGGTCGGGGAGGGGGGGGGGGGGGGGTTGTGTGGGGGGGGGGGGGTGGGGGGGGGGGGGGGGGTGGGGGGGGGGGGGTGGGCGGAGGGGGGGGGGGTTTGGGGGGGGGGGGGGGGGGGGGGGGGGGGGGGTTCGGGGTGATGTGAGTTAGTAGTTAGTCTGTTGTGTTGTTGTTGGCGTTGTTTATGTGTTAGTTTGTGTTTGTTTGTTAGTGTGGGTTAGTGTGGTGGGTTGTTGTTGTGGTTGTGTGGGGTGTGTGTAATGAGTGTGTAGTGTGGGGGGGGGGGGCGTGTTGGGGGGGGGGGGGGGGGGGGGAGGGGGGGGGGTGGGGGGTGGGGGGGGGGTAGGGTGGGTGGGTGTGGGATTTTTGTTGTTTTGGTTGGTGGTTTGTTGTGTTGTGCGTTTTGGTTTGTTGGGGGGGGGGGGGTTATGTGTGTGTTTGGTGGTTTTGTGGTTGTGTGGGGGGGGGGGTGGGGGGTGGGGGGGGGGGGGGGGAGAGTGGGCTTTGGGGGGGGGGGGTGGGGGTTTGTTTGTGGTTGTGTGGGTGGTTTGGGTTTGGTGTTTGTGGTTTGGTTTAAATTATTGGGTGTTGGGGGGGGGTTTTTGTTTGTTGTTGTTTGGTTTGTAGATCTCGTTGTAGTTTTGAACTGTTTGTGTGTGGTGTTGGGTTTGTTTACAATGTGTGTTTGTCTGTTATATTGTTGTTTATTGGTGAGTTGGTTGGTTGTGTGTTAATGTTTTCTTGTTGGGTAGTTATTGTGTTTGATGTTTGTTGTAGATTTGGATGGGGGTGAGTGGGGGTGTGGGTTTGGCTTGAGAGAAGGGTTGTGGTTTGTTGGTTTGTTTTTGTGTTTGTTTTGTTTTTGGTGGGGTTGGGGTTGGTTGTGTGTGTTTGGTGGGGGAGTGCACCTGGGGTGTTGTTTTTTGATTGAGTAGGTGGGTTTTTGTGTGGGTTGGTGGGGGGGGGTGGGGTAGTGGTGGGGTAGAGGGGGGTGGTAGTTGTGGTGTGCTGTCGTGTGGGGGGGTGTGTGCGGCATGTTTGGAGGGGGGAGGGGGGGTGGGAGTGAGTGGTTGTCATACTTTTTCTATGTGAAACAAATGCTTTCTGCGGGGTGTGCGGGGGTAGGGTGGGTGGGTAATGTTTTTGCTCCTGGTTTTTTTGATTTTGTCTTTTGTTATGGGATGTGTAATTGTTTGGTGCTTTTTTTGCTTTGTTTTGGTTTGCAGGACTGTGTGGACTTGTTATTTGATGGGTTTTCTATGTTATTACGTTATTTGCTTGGTATTGCTATTATTTTTTTTTTTGGGATTCAGCTGTGGTGGGTATGGGCTTGTTGCTTGGTGAAGTGGATTGGTGGTACTTTTGGGTGGATTATGATCTTGGTTGTAGGGTTTGGATGTTGATTTTGTGGTTGGGGTAGTTTGGTGTGGAGTGGGGCGGTAGTGGGCTTGAGTAGGGGGGGGGTATTGAATTTAGCACTCCTTGCACTTTTAATCTAATTCACTTCTGCATTCGCAACTCATGTGTTACACACACACACACACCCAGAGAGAAACATACTACATTTGAATTGGGGGTAGGTGAGCTGGAGGGGGGTGGAAATTTGTTGTGTTGGCTGTTTGGTTTTTTTTTTTGTTTTTTGTGTTTTTTGTGTTTGGTGTGGAATGTGGGTGGTATGGTTTTTTGGATGTGTTTTGGTTGTGAATGTGTGGTTTAACTATTTGGTGTTGTGGTTTGTGAGGTTGATTTGGTTTGGTTGTTGTTTGTTTGGGGGGCTTTAGGGTTGGGGGATGGTGTGAGGGGGGGTTATGTGGTGGTTAGAGGAGGGGTGTTGGGGAGGAGGGGATTATGTAGGGGTGGACGTGGGTAGGTGGGGGGGGGGGGGGGAGGTTGGTTTGTTTTTTGTTTTTTTTTTTTTGAGGTAAAGAGGTGGAGGGAGAGGGGAGGAGGGGTCATTGGGGGAGGGGGGGGGGGGGGGGGTGGTGGGCAGTGTGTGTTGTTTTTTAGCCTATAGGATGGGGGGATTGAATGGTAGCTTGAATAGATGAAGCTTATGGGAGAGGGGTTTAGTTGCTATCGTTTATCTTACATAGGGTGTGGGGCAATGGCGGGGGGGTGGAGGGCTGGTGTTTGTCTGTGGGTAGGTTGTTGGGAGTTGGTATTGTTTGGGTTGGGGTTGTAGGAGATGTAGGCGGCGGTGGGTGGGACATTGTGATTTGTTCGTTTTGTTTTTGTTTTGTTAGGGTGTAGGTGTGGGGGGAGGGTGTGTTGGTTTGGATGTTGGTTTGGGTTGTTTTGGGGTTGGTTGGTGTGTGGAGTGGATTCTTTTTTTGTGTTGATAGGTTGTAATTGTTAGTTGTAGAGTGGGGATGGCAGATAAGTTTGAGCGGCATAGTATGTGGGGGTGTTGCAAGGGTGTAGGTTTGTTATTGGGTTTAATTTTGTATGTGGTGTGGATGTAGGTTGTGTGGTTTTAGGGTACATGGTGATGTGGTGGGGGAATGGGTGTTTGATATGGTAATGCTGCTTGGCGGATGTATGGGAGGGTGGTGGTAAGTTATTTTGGCAGAGTGTGCATGAATTGTTCTATGTAATAGTGTGTTTGCAGGTCTCCCCGTGGTTTGTATGCGAATAAGAGTTGGTGATGGGATATGTGATGCGGTGTAAGGTATGGATGGTGAGTGGTATGGGTTGATTGGAATCGGGTTTTTGTTTGGTAATGTTAAGTTAAGTTGTAGAATGGTTTAGTAATGATTGTTGTGGTTTGATTTATGTGAGATGGATGGATGTGAGTAAGTGAGGTAAGAGTGATAAGGTTTGCTGTAAGTTGTTTTAAGACGTTTTGGTGTCGTAACATTATGTCGTGGATAGGTAGTTGATTAGCTGAATGAAGTAAGTTGGGTTTGCAGGAGGCGTTTGGGGGTGGTGAGTGGGTCATGTCTGGAATGGTTTGTGTTTTTGGTGTTGTTTTGATTAGTGTGTAGCATTTTTAAGTTCTAGAATTGCTATTGTGTTAAAGCACGTGTTTTTTTGTGAAGTTGATCTATATCGGATTGCATTGAGGTGTGTTTGCTGATATATAGAATGTTATTAGAAGGAAGCTCTTTAGTGTATGAGTGGGCATACAGGATCGTGTGGTTTTGGCTGGGTGGGTGTGTAGGTGGGGGAAGAAAAGGGTTGTGTGGTGTGGGTGCGGGGGTTGGGAAAGGTCAGGGTGGAGTGGGTGGGTGGCGGGGGTGGGGGGTGTGACGGATAGTTTGTATTATATATGAATGGGATGTAGGAGAGTAGGAGGAATGTTCGGTAGGGTAGGATTGTGATGGGTTGTGTGTAATTTGGAGTGTAGTGAGTAGGAATGTGATGTAGGGGGAAGGGTTAATTGTGGAAGGGATATGGTATAGATTGCGGCGGTGTTAATGTGGCGAATAAGGAGTGCCTTTGGCGGTTTGTGCGTGTGTGGGGGCCAAATTGGGGTTTGTTGGTGATAACGTAATATAGATAGGTGGATTAGTCATTGGGGGTTGACGCGTAAGTGGTGGGGGGGGTGGGTTTTGTTGATTGGGTTTTTTGGTGTTTGTGATGTTTGGTGGTGTGTTGTGTGGGTTGTGGGTGAGTTTGGGGGGGGTGTTGATGTGGGAGGGGGTGGTGAGTTTTGGTGGGGAGGGGTTTGGGTTTTGGAGTGTGGTGGGGGATGTGGTGGGTTGGGGCAGGAATATGGTGGGGGGGGGGGGGGGGGGGGGTGTGGGTGGGGTGGGGGGTTTGGTGGGGGGTGGGAGTGTCTTGGTGGAGGGTTGCGATAGTGGGTGGGGGGGGTGGGGGGGGGGAGGGAGTGGAGGGAAGTAGAGCTGGGGGGGTGTGTGGGGGGTTGTGTTTGTGTGTGTGGTTGGGATGTGTGTGTTTTGGGTTGGAGGTGGTGATTAGGGGAGAGAGGTGGTTGGGGTGTCGGGGGGCGGGTTGGGAGGAGTGGTGTTAGTACCTGTTTTGTGTTGTTTGGGTTGGGTGGGGGGGGGTGTGGGGGTGGGGGGGGGTGGGGTGGGTAAATAGAACGGGGTGTGAGGCCGGAGGGGGTGTCGATTGGTGTGTAGATGGGGTGTGGTGGTGTAGGGTAGTGGGGTCGGAGGTTTGGGGATTTGGTTTTGGGGGGGGTGGATGAAGAATGGTGTTGAAGTGACTTCTAGGATGTTAGGAGGAGAGTATTTTTTTGGTGGGTGGTTTGGTAGACTGAGGGGGTGTTTCATTGTTTTGTGGGGGGGTTTGTTTGTGTAGTGAGGGATTAGTGTGGAGGGAGAAGAGTATGGGGATATGGGGGGGTGAGGGAGGGGGGGTGGGGGGGGAGGAAGAAGGATGATTTTTAGGAATGGGAGTAGGGGATATAGAAAATCTTGTATGAGGAGGGGACGGGGGGGGATAGGGGTGGGTGGGGGGGGGGTTGTGTGTGAGGGGGGGACGGGGGGGTGGAGGTGAGGAGGTGAGGGGGAGGACGAGAGGGGGGTGGCTTGGGGGTGGTGGGGGGGGGGGTGGATGGGGGGGGGGGCGGGGGGGGGGGTGGGGAGGGGGGTTGGGATTGTTGGCAGTGATTTGGATGTATTTGATGTGGGGTGTGAGTGAGGATGGTAGTCTTCGGTGGGTTTGGTGGGGTTGGGTGGGTGGGGGGGTTGTGTTAATGGTGGGTGGTTGGGGAGGGAGGGGGGGTGGTTAGGTCAGAAAGGGGTGTTAGGTTTAGGGAGAGAGGGTATTGGGCAGGGGGTGGAGAGGGGTGGGGGAGATGTGATCTTGGGGGGGAGGGGCGGTGGGGGGAAGCGAGGAGGTTAGTGGTAGTTGGGGGGTATGTGAATGTGGTTTCTTGATTGTGTGGGTTGTTTGTGTTTTGGGGTTTTTTTTTTGGGGTGTAGGTTGTGGTTTATATGTTTTTTTGAGGTGAGTTGGTTTTTTTTTTGGGGTGGGGGTGTTTTGGTGTGGGGGTGGAGGGGTTTTCGGAGGGTAGGAGTGATTTTTTTGTTTTTTGTTTGTGTTTAGGTTTCATTATTTTTGGTTTTTTTGTTGTGTGATTGTTTTGTGTGTGTTTTTTTTGTTGTAGGTGGGTGGGGTGGTGGGTATTTGGTGGTTGGGGGAGGGGTGGGTTGGGTGGGGGGGGGAGAAGGGGGGAGGGGGGGGGGGGGGGGGGGTGGGGCGGGGGGTGAGGGCGGATAGCAGGTTGGGGTCGAAGTGGGTGGGGTGGGTGTGGGGTGGGGGTGGTTGGTAATCGGTGTTGGGGGGGGGGGTGGGGGGGGGGGGGGGGGGCGGGGTGATGAGTGGGATGTGTAGGGGGGGGGGGGGGAGGGTGGGTGTGGGGGTGAGGGAGGTAAGGGGGGGGGGGGGAGTGGGGGAGTGTGGTGGGGGGGGAGGGGGGTTGGATTGGGGGGGAGGGGATGGGGGGGTGGAAGGGTATGTGGGAGGGGTGGATGTGTGTGGGGTTTGGGGTGGGGAGTGTTGGGACGGGGGGCGTAGGGGATTTGTGGTTGTTTTTGTGGGTGGGTGTGTTTTAATGTGGGTTTGGTGGGGGGGTTGAGTGGGGTGGGTTTGGTAGGGGGGGGAGGTGGGAGGGGGGGGGGGGCGTGGGGGGGCGGGGAGGATGTGAGGGGGGGTGGAGTTGGGGAGGTGGTGGGGTTGGGGGTTGGGGCGGTGGGTGTAGGGGGGGGGGGGGTGGGCGGAGGTGAGGGTGGCTGCGGGGCGGAAGGTGGGCTGGGAGGAAAATTGCGAGGGGGGTGGGGGGGGGGGCGGTAGGCGGGGTTAAGTTTGTTCTGGTTCATAGGGGAAAGTATTGTTTATTTAGTATATGTATGGGAGGGGATTGTTTGTTTGGGGTGTTGATGGGGGTGTTTTTTGTAGGCTGTGTGTGGTGTTTTTGGGGGGGGGGGTCTGTGGATCGGTTTGAGTTTGTTGTGGATTGGAGGGTAGTGGACGCTGTTTCGGAGGAAGGAGTTTTTGGCGCGTGGAGGTTGTGTTGGGGGTTTGAGGGGTGCTTGGGGTGTTTGGTTGTTTTGTTGTTTGTGCGGGGTGGGTTGTGGGTGGTTGTTTTGTTTTGGATTCTGTTAGTTGCTTTTGTTGTCGTTGGGTTTTGTGTTGTTGTATTGTTTTTTGGTTGTTTGTTTGGGTGTGTGGGGGTTTGTTGTTGTGTTTTGTTTGGTTGTTCGGGTGTGGGGGGGGTGGGGGGGTTGGGGGGGGGTGGGGGAGGTGGGGGGGGGGGGGGGAGGAGGTGGTGGGGGCAGGGTGGTGTGGTTGATGTTGGGTGATGAGATGTTGTATTGTTGGGGGTATTGTTTTATGGGTAACAATGTGTCGGTGGTTGAGGTGTGAGAGCGAGCAACGAGGGGGGAGCGGGGGGGGGGGGGGTTGTTAGTGGGTAGACTCTTTTTTGTTTTTAGGTGGGGGGGGTGTGAAACTTAGGTAATAAAGCTCATGCTAACACATATTATAAGGGAGTTGGGGCTGGGGGGGGATTTGGTCGTGTGAGAGGGAGGTGGTCGCTCTGTTGTCTGTGCGTCGTCAATTCCTATTTGTTTTTGTGTTTTTTGAATTTTTTCCCTATATGATTTTTTTTTATTTGTTTTTTGTGTGTAGGTTGCCCTTATATATTAGTTTGGGGGCAATGGTGTTTATCCTTTTTCATATATGCCATTTTTGATTTTATAAGTATAACTTGTATTTCCACATTATTTAGATAAGCATAATTAAAAAAAAAAAAAAAAAAAAAGAGATTAATAACCATAAAAACAAGATTCTGATTGTGGCTTTCCAATTTTGCCTAGAAGCAGTAGGAGTCAAAAAACATAGTAAAAAATTAACCTCATCATTTTGTATTACTCCCTTGTTTCCTTTCTTTATTAGGTTCTTATCCTTTGGGCATCGAACCTTTGCACCTTTTTTCTTACCACAACACCTCTTCATCCTTGCTGGTTACGCTAAATCCCTGCCGATCTCTGTGGTTGTATATGTTTGTGGTTAAACCTCAGATTATTTTAATTCATATTTTGTCTCCACATTTTATATTTTTTTGCGCCTTTTTTTCCAAAAATAAGGCCACGCAACCACAAAATCAAACCAGGGTAAATCCAAAAAACTTCTGAAATATTAAATTTGCTAGTTAGTAAGTTATAGCTAGTGTAGAGTTAGTAGAGTATTTGTAGTTAGGTAGTTGTTTAGTAGAGAGTAGTAATAGTTAGCTTGTAAGAGCTCTTCATGCATTAGCATTATAACCGCATTAACCTCCTCATCTTTATCATAAAGCTTGAGTATACCTTCGTAGGCGTTGTTTCAATTTGAGGAAGGAAGGATAGCAAGTAATAAAATGTTTTTAGTGCTGGAAGGGCAATCCTTTGTGATTATTTCTGCTCTGCTTTGTGAATATAGCTAACAAAAGAAATGAATGAGCTCAAACACTTTTTGTTTACTATTGCTCATTGTCTGAACTGCTAAGGTCTTGGATCTTAAGAAATTTTGAGTTTTGTTAGTGTATGAAATGGAGTGTATCCTTGATGTGGGAATAGACTAACATTCACAGTGGTTTCTAAATTAGTGAAGTCAACCACTGCACCCTCATCATCATAAGATGCATTGGTTATGAAAAATACCCATTACTTGGTATTGTCATAATTCCGTCAAGATCAGGTATTTGTGAAATCAACTTGTCATGATGTTGTTTAGATCAGGTCTACCAACATAAAAAAACTTTGAAGGATCTGGCAGTACGTAATTGGTGTGACTTATAGTATTTAACTGTGTTAGTACTTGTAGCTCTAGCAGCTCCTGCTTGAAGAAGCAAAATCCTCCTAAGTCATTGAGCAAACTCCTTTTAAAAGCTTCATTGCTGCATTCATTAGCCTCCTTTCTTATCTTTTAAGCTTTAAGCTCACTCCAACAAGGCTTGATCACTCACTGATACTTTTGGGCTCCTCATTTGTTTTGGTCCAGTATCTCCATTTGGCTTGTTCATCTCATTCTTTGCTTCTGCCTCTGACTGTTGTAGTTTTAAGAAGACCTCTGAATGGCAGTACATTGTATTTTGAGCAGGTTCAGCTTCCATTTCAGAGTGTCCTTGCATCATATTATCTTGTGTACCTGTTACTTATGATTAGCTGTCTTTTGGTCCTGCAAATGTTTTTTTAGCTTTATTTTCTAGAGTGTTATAGGCTGATAGTTCTTTAAATCGTTAGATAATCAACATAAAACAGCCAATGATGTCTTTCACCTGCAACATTAGGTTTATTTTCTAAATGTTTTAATAATGCAGGTTTTCTTCAACCCCATTGTTTCTAAAGTTGTATACCCTAAACAGCCTCTTGATTTTGAGATATACCCAACTACTATTAACCCTTCATCAGACTTTTCCTCAAATTTGCCCAGGTGGTCAATGGCTATTTTATGATGCGTCAATGCACCCCAAAGGGTCTTTATAGCTTTATGTATTGGTATGTTACCTGTTTTAAGTTCATATGGTGTCTTGTTTTGTGGCGTGGTCAGTAACATCCTATTTAAGGACATAGCAAGCCTGGTTACTAATTGCTTCAGCCCAAAAAGTGTGAGGTAAAAATGAATTTGCTAGCAATGTTCTATAGCGGCAATTAGGGTCTTGTTCTTCCTATCAGCAACTCTATTTTGTTGTGGAGTTTATGGCACTGAATGTATTCCCTATTGATCCCTTTTGACCTTACAGTAATTCATTAATGTCCCTGTTCTTGTATTTTGTAAATTATCTCAATATAAATAGTTTTACCTTTTGTTTTAATTGGTTCTCAATTTTTCTTATAAAGTCCTTAAGGAGTTCCACCTAAGTTTCTCCTTAGTTCTTAATAAGACAACCCAACTAAACATAGTTAAATATCATCAGTGTTAACAAAGGCTATTTATATTATGGTTTATTGCTCCTTTAGTTGTGGGCAATAATATGTCCCATTTGTAAAAGCTGTAGCCTTACTTATAAAGTTGCTCTACTGTGACCAAATTCGCCCTCCCCCCCCTCCCCCATTAACAGGAGGCATGGTGTTGCTTTCTTTTTGACAAGCAACAAAGGTGTGGTCTTTTGAAATAAATCTTTAAAGGTAAACCTTCTTACAGGTTTCCCTTACACAAGTTTGTATAAATTTTAATTTACATGACCCAGCCTTTATGCCATTTGTTAGATTCATCAACTTTGTTGGCCTTTGCAATCAACAATGCTTAATCCTCCACGAAGGAACAATGTTCTCTAGTTGAAACTCATACATATTATATATGTCCTGGGGACACTAAAGTTATAATTGATTTTTCATCCAGGCAACTTAAAGTCAGGAGACAGCCCATGATGTTCAGTGTTAATGAAGAGAACTGTGGTTCTTTTGTCACACATTTATGACTTAGAAATGAGATTACAATTTCTGCTTGTGTTCTTTCACAAAGTACACTTCATCATACTATAACATTCAGTTATTATTTTCCATTTCACCAGTTTTGGACCTTTACTTTTCTCAAAAGCAAAAAGACCACCATTACTTAGTCCTTGAGTATATATGTAGGTTTGTAAATCATCAAATCTTTAGATCCAACAATTTCCCCAATTTGATATATTACAAAAACATTATCTTCATGAATGAAACTAATCTTCAAAGCTTCCACGCTTGACTTAAGATCTTCTGAAACTACCACCACACATAATAAGGCTGCAAAATAGTATTTCTTGGTTGTCTTCTTCTCCTTTTGGTAATCTTCTATAGGGGTCTTCTCGAAAATATGCATCTTGGAAAAATAATTAATCCGCTTCCCTCCAAGTGGTTGCATGTAGATGGTAATTTAAAACATTTACTCTTAAGCTCCCTAAACTATATGTTTTCCTTTATCTTGAATCTAAAACTTGTAGGCTTATGTAGTGATCATGATGAAGAAAACTAAGTATAACGAATTGATGAAGAAGTAGAATAGCCCAACTTGTTTCTTTATGTCTTACACTATCCACGTGACGTCGTACTCAAATCTACTGGGAAAAGTATAAGGGACCGCTACCTGTCTTGACATAATCCTTTTTCATTTCTATAAAATGTGAAACTGAGCACAATAACGTAACTCCTTCAAGTGGACTAGACGAATTGTGAGACATTGAGCATCATTAAGAATAAATCACATTCCTTGATTTCCTAGTCTTCGTCAAACATCATATAAGCAATACACAAGTTATCACTTTAAACGTTGTAATACAATTTAATGATATAATAAGATTACACGATCTTGTGTTGAAACTCAAACTACAACATCAAATAAGCAATTATTAAAATTGCCTTCGTAATCACTCTTTAATAAATCCAAATGTAGCCATATATCAATAAGAATTAAATATGTGATAATAGTTTGGTTGAGATCCTAAAACATCGGAAACTATATGATATTGATAAATGCAAGCAGTACAAAATAGGTTGATGTCAGATAGAACTAATATAGAACTGCTTCACAGTAGCAAGTAATAACAAACAAGTGTTTAGCGAACTTTTTTGTCTCAAAGTGTTATGTCACAATTTGTCATTAACATGTCACTGACGTTGTCACAAAAAATTGCTTTACTATAAGTATCATCCCATGGTGTCCAGCGACACTTTACGTGTTCCAAAACAGGTGACAATTTTAGCTAGTTTTATAGTACTATCATAGTGAACTTTTTCTGTCTTTAAGCCGTCGCTAATGTGTCTACCCATAAAAATCGGTTGTTACTCCTTCCTTATACATATTTGTGACACTTTTTATCTGGCGTGTGATCTCGTTGCTAATGTATGTCACCACAATTTTATACTGCTTCACTCTCAAGCTTCTTTGTGCGCTTAATTTTGTCACTATTCTATTACTACGCTGTCGCTAAGCTTGGCAGTGCAAAAATAAATGGGCAGTACTAAGTAAACATGGAAGCAGTATTAATACATATACATGGCAGTACTAATCACCACACTCTGTCCGTCGTACCTGCATATAATCTAATCAACTGTTCGACAAACAAACAAATGAGGGTGAAAGAAATGGTCAAGAGAAAGAAGGAGGAGCTTCAAATAAAGAAAATGACTAGAATGTGCGAGATTTTAGAGCTAAATTGGAAAATTTGCTTGTTCAACAGAAGGAAGGTTATGCTAACAACACTAATAGAGATAGTACTGTTAGTCCATCTGTTAGTACTGATGGGCAAAATTTTACTAATGCAGATGATCTTCCTACTGATCCTCTCATACCTGTTTTGGAGGATACTGGTATATTTAGTGGTGCATATGATGATGAAGATGTGGGTGCAGAAGCTGACCTTAACAACTTGGAAATCACCATGAATGTTAGTCCTATTCCCACAACCAGAATTCACAAGTATCATCCTAAAGACTAAATCATTGGAGACATAAATTCAGCTACTCAAACAAGGAGGATGACCAAGATTTCTGAAGAACATGCTATGGTCAGTTACATCAAAAAGCAGAGGAGAACTAATCACAAAGATTATCATAACTTCTTATTTGCATGTTTTCTTTCTCAAAATGAACCAAAAAAGGTTATTCAAGCTTTGACAGATCCAAGCTAGATAGAAGCAATGCAAGAGGATCTTTTGCAATTTAAACTTCAAAAGGTTTGGACTCTGGTGGATCTTCCTAAAGCCAAGAGGGCTATTGGAACTAAGTGGGTGTATAGAAACAAGAAAGATGAGAGAAGAATTGTAGTTAGAAACAAGGCAAGGCTGGTTGTACAAGGTTACACCCAAGAAGAAGGCATTGATTATGATGAGGTTTTTGCTCTTGTTGTTAGGATTGAAGCAATCAGGTTATTTTTGGCCTATGCATCATTTATGAGATTTATTGTGTACCAGGTGGATGTGAAGAGTGCCTTTTTATATGGTACTATTGAATAGGAGGTATATGTGTGCCAACCTCCTACTTTTGAAGATCCACAGTTCCTTGATAAGGTTTATAAGGTAGAAAAAGCTTTATATGGTCTACATCAAGCTCCTAGATCTTGGTATGAGACCTTGTCTACCTACCTATTAGAAAATAGATATAGAAGAGGCACTATAGATAAAACTTTGTTCATCAAGAAGGACAGAGGCGATATCCTGTTAGTACAGGTGTATGTTGATGATATCATCTTTGGGTCTACAAAGAAGTCTTTATGTGTTGAATTTGAGCAGATGATACACAAGAGATTCCAGATGAGTTCTATGGGGGAGCTTACTTTCTTCTTAGGGTTGCAAGTCATGCAGAAAGATGATGGAATCTTCATTAGCTAAGACAAGTATGTGGCTGATATATTGAAGAAGTTTGATTTTGTCACTATAAAGACAGCAAGCACTCCAATTGAGACTAACAAAGCATTGCTCAAGGATGAAGAAGCTGAGAATGTGAATGTTCACTTATATAGATCAATGATTGGATCATTGATGTACTTAACAGCTTCTAGGCCTGACATAATGTTTGTTGTTTATGCTTGTGCAAGGTTCCAAGTTACTCCTAAAGTCTCACATCTTCATGCAGTGAAGAGAATCTTTAGATACTTAAATGGTTAACCTAAATTGGGCCTTTGGTATCCTATGGATTTACCATTTGACTTGGAAGCTTTTTCTGATAGTGATTATGCTAGAGCTAGCCTTGACAGGAAATCCACAACAAGAGGTTGTCAATTTCTTAGCAAAAGGTTGATTTCATGGCAATGTAAAAAGCAGACTATAGTTGCAAACTCTACTACTGAAGCAGAGTATGTTGCTGCTGCTAATTGCTGTGGGCAGGTGTTATGGATCCAAAATCAAATGCTTGATTATGGGTTCAACTTCATGAACACCAAGATTCACATTGATAATGAAAGCACCATTTGTATTGTGAAGAATCCAGTGTTTCATTCTAAAACCAAGCACATTGAAATAAGGCACCATTTCATCAGAGATTCTTATGAGAAGAAGTTGATTCAAGTGATCAAGATTCACACAGACCACAATGTTGCAGATCTTCTCACAAAGGCTTTTGATGTTAGCAGGTTTAACTTTCTGATTGCTAGCATTGGATTACTTAATCTCTGAAGTATTGTTTGAGGGGAGGTTAATTAAGATTGGATGAAAGGGAATGTATCATTAAGCAGAAGTGGGTGAAGGGTCAGGAAATCCCACTGAACCCCAACACACATCCACAACTGTATCACTATCTAATCTTGAACCAATCACTGTTCTATCACAATCTTAACCCAAAAAGACTCAAAAACCTAGGAAAGCCAAAAGGACCACTGAGATATCTCAGTCTAGTGGACCTATTCACCTTGTTGCAGATGAGACTGTCTATAAGGAGTGGGAAGACAGAATGGAAAGGGCTGCCACTACTGCTTCTAGCTTAGAAGCAGAGCAGGACAGTGGTAACATAAATAGGACCCAATCCATAGCAACACTTAATGAGTCTTTTCCTTAGATAACTGATTCAGGTGGTGGCCCCAGGTGCCAAGATACCATATTGGGTGGTGTAGAAGCTCAAATTAGGTTTGAGGCTGCATCTAAACAAGTCTAATGATCCACCTCTCTCAAGAGTTAACACACTTTGAAGTGGGGAGGACAACATGAAACTAAAGGAATTGATGGAACTTTGTACAAAATTTTCTGAAAGGATTCTTGATAATATAAAAACAGATAGAGTTAATTAGTGAGAAAAAGAAATAAGAGATATAGTGAGCTGAAAAATAGAAAGAGAGGTGTCTTTCGTGATATAAAAACGATAGAGTGACTTGGTGGGGAAAAGAATGAGCAGATATAGTAGATAAAACAGAAGAGAGCTTGTGGAATACCAATTGATGATGGGAAATCTTATTTGAAAGAAAATAGGGTATAATGCAAAATCCCCCCCCCCCATTTACCTTTGGTGGCCACCAAAGTGGTGGTTACGGGTGTGGGCGGCTGCTTAAAGTTAATGTTGCTCAGCTTAAACTTAATGCTGCTAAGCTTAAGTTAATGATGTTAGGCTTAATTTACTGCTGCCCATATTAGTTTATGCTGCTAGGTTATTACACTTCTGTTAGGCATAAGTTAATGCTGCCAGGCATAACTTCCTACTGCTGGGTTAGTTAATACTGTTAGGCTTAGCATAATGCTGCCAGTTCAAGTTAATGCTGTTGAGGGTGAGTTCATAAATACATCGATTAAGGGTTTCAATAACTCATTCGTTCGATTTTACACCTTGTTATCCTCTCTAATCATAAACCCTAACTCAATTTCATCTTTAATCATCAAAACCCATTATAATGTTGACTCTAAAGTTTGCTTAAACTCATAATTTGGTTGCGTTTTTGGAGAAACCCAAAGAAAGTAATGGGTTTAAGGAAATTATTGATTTTCTAAATGCAAGTTCTGTCCAATATGCGTTAATGGTCAATCCAACCATTTATACTATATGTATTGAACAGTTCTGGACATCTACTACGGTCAAAACAGTTAATGAGGAATGATAGATACAAGCCCTAGTAGACAAGAAAAAAGTAATCATCTCTGAGACAAGTATAAGGAGTGATCTTAAGTTGGATGATGTTGAAGGAATAGATTGTCTACCCACTGCTACCATTTTTGCAAAATTAGAAAGAATAGGGTATGAAAATCTTACTTAAAAGCTTACATTCTATAAAGCTTATTTCTCATCCCAAAGGAAATTTCTCATCCATACCATACTACAATGCCTTAGTGCTAAGACTACATCCTGGAATGAATTTAGTAGCACTATGGCATCTGCTATCATATGTCTTGCCACAAACCAAAAATCTAACCTTTCCAAGTACATTTTTGACAATATGATGAAGAACTTGGATGGTGGGGTAAAATTTCTCATGTACCCAAGATTTGTGCAAGTCTTACTGGACAAACAAGTAGATGGAATGTCCAAGCATAAAGGGGTTTATGTTACACCTTCCCACACCAAGAAGGTGTTTGCTAACATGAAGAGACCATGTAAGGGTTTTTCTAAAAGGGTTACACCACTATTCTCCACAATGATGGTTCAAGCTACAAAAGACATGGGTTCAGATTTAGCTACTCATACTGATTCCCATTCCACACCCATTATCACTCAACCATCATCCTTAAAACCTCAAAAGAAAAAAATTAAGAAGGAAACAAAGGATGGATAGTGCTCCTACAAAGCCTACTACTGAAGAGACTACTCCTGAGGAACATGTCTCTACCCCTTCCTATGATCCACCTCCAAGTGGTGAGGATAGAATGCAACTTGCTGAATTGATGAGTTTGTGTACCAACCTACAAGAGAAGGTCCTTGATTTGGAGAAAGCCAAGACTGCTCAAGCAAAGGAGATTACTAGTTTAAAGAAGAGAGTCAAGCAGTTGGAAAAGAGAAGGAAGTCAAGAACTTCAGGGCTAAGAAGGTTAAGAAAGGTTGGTTCCTCTAGCAGGGTAGAATCCTCTAATGATGCCAGTTTGGGTGCTCAGGAGGATGCATCCAAACAGGGGAGGAAAATTGAAGATCTTGATGCTGATGCAGAAGTGACTTTGGTGAATGAGACTCAAGAGATGAATGATGACAACCTGATGTTTGATACAGGTGTGTTGGAAGAGCAGGAAATTGAGTTTGAAAAGGTGGTTGAAGAGCCTGTAGTTAGTGTTGCTACAACTACAAAGTCAATTCCAGTTAGTGCTGCTGAAGTAGTTACTACTGCCAGTGCCAGTGTTGTAATTCCAGACGAATTAACTCTTGCTTAAACTTTGATTGAGATCAAAACTGCAAAACCCAAGCCTGTTACAACTGCTGCTACAACAGTTACATCTGTTAGACCAAGGGCTAAGGGAATTATATTTCATGATAAAGAAGAACACATACCTGCATCTACAAAAACATTTAAAGAAAGACAAAGGCAAAGGAAAAATGGTGGAGCCTAAAGTACCTTAAAAGAAGAAAGATCAAGTTGCTCTTGATGAAGAAATGGCTAGAAATCTTGAAGCTCAGTTGCAACCTGAACTTATTAAAGAAGAGAGGCTTGCAAGGCAAAAGGAAGAAGAAGCCAACATAGATTTGATCAAATCATGGGATAACAAACAAGCTATGATGGAGGCAGACTTTGAATTAGCTCAGAGGCTAAAAGCAAAAGAACATAGAGAAATAACCATTAAAGAAAGATCAAGATTGTTTATAGAGCTCATGAACAAAGAAAGAAACACTTTGGAATGCTTAGAGCTGAAGAGATAAGAAGAAAGCCACCTACCAAAGCTCAAAATAGAAATCAAATGTCCATCTATTTGAAGAATATGGCTGGATTCAAACATAGTCAGTTAAAGAGCAAAAGCTATGATGAAATCCAGAAGTTGTTTGATAAGGAGATGAAAAGAGTAAATACTTTTGTGGACATGAATTCAGAAGTAGTGAAAGGTAGTGAGACAGAACTAAGGAGGACATGTTCTAAATGAGTTGGGGTTATGACTTGAGTCTGATAAGTCAAAGAAGCAGAAGATAAATAAGCATGTAGAAGCTAAAAAAGATGATGATCCAGAGGAGGAAGAAATGAAAAGCATATGGAGATAGTTCAAGATGAAGAGGAAATAGCAATTGATGCTATACCTCTAGCCATAAAACCTCCAATGATTGTTGAATATAAGATTGTTAAAGAAGGACAAAATGGATTCTATCACTTGATAAGAGTTGATGGAAGGTTCAAAAAATATATTCATCAAATTGATTAGGATGCTTCAGGGTGTTTGACAGTGAAAGATTTGAACTCTTGGAAGTTGGCTCAAAGAATAGCATGGTATAACAGGTCCAGTTGATGATATGAAAGAGGTTATGGGCGAGATTGAAATTATATGTTTGTACCTGGAATTAAAAGTGATGATATGGAGAAATCTACAAAATAAAGGGGTACAAATGACGGTTTGGAAGCTTTGATAATGTAGAGTGCACTTTGTAAGGTTTAGAAAGCTACATATCTTTAGTTGGTGAAAAAAGATATCGCCTTACACCAATAAAATCTCAAACAGCTGAACAAGAAGCTTCAAGCTGATCGTTAGAATGGAAAAAAAATGGGGGGAAAAATTTTTATTTTGGGGGGTTGTGTTATCAACTATCAAGCTCATGACAAAGCAGGAAGGAAAAAGGGTCAAGGGAAGTTGTTTTTTAAATGCATCCTCCTGGTGATGGTGAAAGCTTTTAATGACTTGGAAGATTCAGAAGATTGAACACAAGTTTAGGGGTAGGATTATTGGGTTTTAAAAGACTTTAAGATGATGTCTTAGAGTTACTACTTGCTCAGGTATTTATTATAGTTGGTAAGCCTAACTTATAATGCTCGGTTTAATACTAATGAAAATTATGCTAGTAGTTAGTACTTGGATTCTTATTTGGCCAGTGTATAATGTACTTCACTGCTAGTTACTACTGTTAGTATAATTAATACTGTTAGTATAAAGTTACTGCTGCTAGTAGAAGTTAAGACTACTCAGAGATAAAGACTAAAAATATAATAAGTAGTTAGTACTGCTAGTACTAAAGTTAGTACTGCTAGTGTATGTTAGTACTGCTAGAATAAACTTCTAAGTAGTTAATGCTGCTTGTGCTCAGTTACAACTGCTGGAAGGATTAATGTTGTCAGAGATAAGATTAAAGACATATCAAAGAAGAGATAAAGGTTAATTGAAGAACAAGAATACTTATGAAGATAAGTATCAATTATTTGTAAAGAAGATATGTATAAACTTATTTGTTTAAGAGATTATGTTTACTTATAGAAAATATCATAATCACTTGACGCGTTTTGTAAGCCTATTAGGGTTTCCTTAGTGTATAAAAGGAACCCTACGACATAGATCTAGATATCACTTTTCATATTAGTATTCATAGTTTGTATAGCAATCATAGTTAGTATTCATAGCTATTTTGTAACTCAAAATAGTATTCAATATATTGAAAGTTTAGTAAAGATCTTGTTTTTACTGTTTCATTGTTCTTCTTAGTATTGCAAACTAGATTCCGCATAGTTTGTGATATTCTCAATCTTAGTTTCTACTATAGTTGTATAGGATTTATCCAATATAACTAAGCTTTAACAAGCTAAGTAAGATCTGTCAAGAAGGGATCAACAGATAACATATGTAAGGGTGGACTTATGTTTATGGGGTGATTGATTGATGGGAATGAAACTGAAAGGAGTATGTATGCTATGTCGAAACTCAAGGAAGAGATAAGATTGATTTATTTTGTCTGAGTATGGCGAGTCGCATAGATGGTGGCGGATGAAACTAAGATATTAGGGGAATGTATGTTATATACCCTAGTCCTGTTTGTTATCATCTGGTTAAATGGGTTGTATGTGGACCGAGCCATAACAACATAATATGGGCCGAGTTTTTTTGTTATAGATCTTGGGCCTTGTATTGCTTGGGCTGTGTTTATGGTCTGCATAATAGGCTGGGTTATTGGTGTCAAGATGGGTCCTATTGATGGGATGTGTTATGATTTATAGGGCAAAATGTTTATGGTTTACATATTTTAGGCTCATGTTAACGGATTGAGGCCGGGTAATAAAAAACAATTCATGTCGGGTAAAAGGTAAATGTGACTGGATTTTATGACTTGGACATGCCGTGCTTATGTTCAGTTTTTAGCTCGATATCCATTAATGATCATAATAACAACAAATTTCACGAGCAACAACACAAAAAACACAATGCATTATACTAAAACGATCCTTATCAATATTCACCTTCATTTATAACGGCTATTATTAAACTTTAATGACCGCGGGGTTATAGTACGATGTTACTTATTTGGGATTGAAGTAGACTTTCAGGAGGAGTGTAATTATTTCGTCTTCGTTTCTTTCTTTCTCCACAACAAAGATGACTTGTGTTAGTGATGAAGACTTGGATATCTAGTTACTTTTGTGACTCTTTCTTCCTACACCCACAAAGTAGCTATCACTTTAAGGAGTTACATTGTAGTACTCAGTGTCTCACGTAGTTGAGGAGATTTCAAGTGGTGATGTATTTTTTGTATACTTTTGGGTGAGTATATGGTACTCAAAGATTTGCCTCTGCACCGTTCCTTCGTCACACAGATAGTACAAGATTAAGTCACAAGTAAAGGATTATGCTTCAATCAGTGGTCATCAGTATTAGCGGACAAAATAGATAAGGGGATTTAGATCGGGTTTATCAAGAGAGATTTGTAAAGAGAGTACCAACATCTTCTCACGGACTATTGCTTATACAATCACGGGTTATGAAGCTAAGTAAGCAGTTCCAGTTGGCATAAGATGTACACATGTGTAGGATGATTCCTCAATTAGTCATCATCCTGGAGGGAGAAATGTGTACATCCGGTACTTAGTTGACTAATACTGATGTACATGTGTAGGAGAAATGTGTAGGATGTTACAATTTTGACTACGCAGCGGGATAAATTGCTTTCACTCGGGATTTAGTTGACTTTGGTGAAACAATTTAAATGGGTACATCTGAGACTTAATTGACTTTGATGTTACCATTTAGACTACATAGAGGAACAAATTGCGTACACTCAGGACTTAATTAACTTTGGTGTAGCAATTTATATCTGCACTTTCCTGGAGGGAGAAAAGTGTATCTCCGGGTCTTAATTGGTTTTGGTGCAACAGTTTCGACTTCAAAAAGGGGATACGTGTATACTTTGGTCTGAATTCAAACAAAACTGTAATGCTTCCTAAGTGAGACGATGTTGATGATATCATCCCTCCCTCAAGAACGGTGTATTAATTCTTAGCAGTCTCAGGGGTGTCTGTTTGGGAGGGAGCTGAAGATTTCAGCAGTATGTTCGTCTACAAGCTGAAGAAATAAAGCTGGAGTATTCAAGTAGATCGTCGAAGATATTCTCAAGGAATATTTGTAACACCCCCATTTTTCACATATTAGCGGAAGGGTCATTTGGGGTGTTACGTCTTAATACAATAACTCAAGCATAGAAAACTACTCGAAAAGAGACATTTTTAAATATCACCATTCGAAATAAAAGTTTTACAACATAGGTCTAAAATATTTGAATATTTTCATAATCAATACACCATTTTCAAATATTTTCTTCGAATGATTTTCTTTAAATGGGCCTTCAAAATATCTATTTCATTAGCTTCGGCGAAATCTTCATCACCGAATTACCTTCAAGGACCTGAGATAAAACATGCTAAAAGTCAACAATAATGTTGAGTGAATCCATAGAGTTTATATATATATATATATATATTATAGTTAAATTCCGAACACAATACATTTCTCAAAATCATTCAAGAACATAACGATGTGATCCGGACAAAGTTATAGGGAGAATATTAAAGCCTCATGACATTGAACGATACCAATAGAAAAAAATTCCCACTATACACCCTCGAGCATAATGCATATTACTTCTCTATACAGACACATCCGTAGTGTCAAGTTTCCCGACCTCGACGATAGCCAGTCGTTTCACGGATTGGAGGTGGTCAAAGCTCCAAATAGTATTTTTACTATTCCATTATAAAGCGTCTACCTTACCCGGTAGTTATTAATTATTCATCATTTCCGCGGTTCTTTAACTAGCGTGATAAAGCTAACTTATAATAATCAAGGCTACTAGCATACTATTCGGGTCCCCTTGTGTTTTCTATTTTTAAAAACAACATTGATTATCACCCTCGCGGTTTATAAAATAATTCAAGATATAAAATGCGAAGGCTTATGACTCACAAGTGAATTGTCAGAAAAAAATAGCGATAATGAATAAAAACTTACGGGGGTAGGCACGTCCAATCACCAAGACCTATACAAATTGTTAAACGGGTCTTAGTTCTAGTCGATTAGAAAATTAATGATCTACATAAAAAAAAAAATTAAATAAGTATATGTATACATGTAGTTTATATGATTATCTTGCTCTTGAAATATAATTATTTCACACTTAAAGTTTTCTAGGTTTTTAACTTGTTTTTATTAGCCATTTTTACTAGTATTTATCTAAATTATTCCCAAAAAGACCATAGGCCCATAAGCAACCCATTAAGTTTATTATATTGATAATTATTACTCAAAGACCAGGTCCTAGCCCATTAGTAAGGTCCAAGTGGATAAGGCCTAAAGTTAAGTCCAATAAGTCCATTTTGTTTCATTGGGCCAAGTGGTCCAATAAGGCCTTATGACCCATTTAAGCTTATAAACAACTCTTGTTATAAAATTTCGGGTTCTCGAGGTCGGGATACTTTTATTATCAGTATGTTAGTATTTTTAAAACTCCCAAGAAGTGGGTCCTTACCACCTCGGGTTTTAGTTACAAAAAATCCTCTTACATAGGTATAGTGTTCGGTAGTAGGAAGATTTTGTATACTTATATGTTTACGAAAGTAGTCAAAATTTAATAAACCGTAATTGATATAATTGGATATATTTAATATGCATGGATTCATAAATAAGTGAACTTTACATATTCAAAGTCATTTTTATACATCTTTTAATTATTAAAAACTTATACAAATGGTATATTTATTTCTAACAATAGGTCAGATTACAGACTAGGACTGAAGTTTTTACTTTCACCATTTTTAATGCCATTTACAAATCATAAAGAGTTGGTTGACTATCCAATTGATTCGGAATCTACATGACTTTAGCTACAATCCATAGTTTTCACTTTTTAATTGGTTCGGCCCGTAAATATGATGTTTTACACAATCTGTATAGCAAGGTCCAGATTTGACTAGTTTTAGTGTTTTGAGCATAACTCATTCATTATTTACTTTTTTGGAATCATCCAATTTGCCCAATGTACATAAGAGATTTATCTATGACCTCATGTCATCAAATCAATCCTCAAACCTACTGAGTTTTATAGAATCTACCTGTTTCATATAAGCATATAAAATTTGTGTATCTTTTCACTTGCGTTATAGATGACTACTTTCTAACTATAATTAACCTAGAGCTAAACAAAGCATGGCCATTTTTATTATTATCATCAAATAATCATACATGTACATATACATATTGAAAATCAACAGAAAACATAAACAAAACTCAAGGAAGATTTCTTACCACAAGAAAAATCAAGAAAATGATCAAATGAATCAAAATAAGAACAAAGCTTCATACTTATCAAACTTGATCTTCACCCAAAAATAATTTTTGATCACCATTTTTTTCTTACCCAAAATGACTTGAAATAAAAAAAAAAATTTTTTTTAATAACTAAGCCCCAAAGTTTTTTTTTAATGAATCTAAACCATTCGTGAAACCTTTTTCAATCACCTAAAAAATACAAGGAATATACTAGGTTGTCATTTTTACTTGAGTGCTTAATATTTGATCTTCAATATTTGTATAGAATTGGTGTTTTTGGTGAGCTAGGTGGCGTCGTGCTAGGGAGAGAAAAAATTCAGATTTTTGAGTTGTAACTATGACTTATGTGTGTGTGTGGGGGTCAAAGTTAGCTTATAAGCTTAGACCAAAAAAATGCCAAGTGTATAATAGTGTAGCATGAATCAACACCAAGGTGACACCTAGTCCCTTGGTTGATCTGCCCCAATGGGGTGTGTTTTTAGTGGGATGAGTTTAAAAACTTGTCCCACATTTTGTAAATACGGGTATTATCAAAGTCCGATATTTAAAAAGGTACGCTACGTAAAGGTTTTACGTAAAATATGAAAAATGCACGTAACACGAAAAATAAAAACGAATGTAATAAAATTATTTCTATGGCATTTTGAAAATATAAGCGTCGATGCTTAACGTAGAATTTGCCGGTTCTTTGTAAACGTCGCGTAAATTACAAATGTAAGCCCTAATTCTCCCGGTTAGTCGTGAGTTCATATCTCAACATAAAAATGAAAATATAATTAACAATCGAGAATAAAATAATGACCTGAAATTGACGGATTGTCACAGCATTTCCCCCTAAAAAGGGATCTTCGTCCCAGAAGATGAATTCATCTTGTCGCCCGCCTTCTTGTTAAAATCAAAGAGATGAGGGTATTTCTTCCACATTTGATCATCCCTTTCCCAAGTATATTCTGGTCCACGACTCGAATTCTATCGAACTATGACTATAGGGATCCGACTTTGCTTAAGTTGCTTTACTTCCCTATCCATGATTTCGATAGGTTCTTCGATGTAATGCAATTTCTCGTCGATCCTTATTTCGTCAAGAGGAATAATAAGATCTTCATCCGATAAACACTTCTTAAAGTTCAAAACATGGAATGTATTGTGTATTCCTTGAAGCCCTCGGGGTAATTCCAGTTTATATGCCACCGGACCTACTCTTGATAAAATCTTGAATGGTCCAATATAACGGGGACTTAACTTCCCACGTTTTCCAAATCGAGCAACACCTTTCCACGGTGATACTTTCAGCATAACTTTGTCACCCACTTCGAACTCTAAAGGTTTACGTCTCACATCCGCATAACTTTTCTCTCTACTACGAGCAGCCAATAATCGGTTCTTGATTTGCACAATCATCTCTATCATTTCGCGAATCATTTCTGGTCCCGTGAGTTGGGCATCTCCAACCTCACTCCAACATACAGGCGATCTACATTTCCTTCCATATAGAGCTTCGAAAGGTGCGGCTTTAATACTAGCGTGATAACTATTATTGTATGAGAATTCAGCCAAAGGTAAGTGCTTATCCCAGTCACTACCAAAGTTAATCAAGCAAGCATGCAACATGTCTTCCAATGTCTGTATCGTTCTTTCACTCTGACCATTAGTTTTAGGATGGTAAGCAGTGCTCATATCTAAATTCATTCCCAATGACTTTTGAAGAGATCTCCAAAACCTTGATGCGAAACGAGGGTCTCGGTCCAAAATAATCGACACGGGCACCCCGTCCCTACAAACAATCTCCTTCAAATACAATCGAGTAAGCTTCTCCATTTTATACTTCTCATTCATCGAAATAAAGTGAGTAGATTTAGTTAATCGGTCAACAATGACCCAAATTGAATCATATCTAGATGGTGTTCTTGGAAGCTTTGTAATGAAGTCCATTGTAATTCTCTCTCATTTCCAAACAGGAATTTCCAGCTGCTGAAGTAATCCTGACGGCTTTTGGTGTTGAGCCTTGACTTTAGCACATGTCAAGCACTTATTGACATATGTCGCAATGTTAGCTTTCATATTAGGCCACCAGTATAACTTCCTCAAATCATGGTACATTTTATCCGACCCAAGATGAATAGAATATTTTGATTTATGAGATTCCAACATGATTAGACCTCTCAATCCTCCAAATAATGGTAACCATACTCGTCCTTTCAGACATTTCGTACCATCGGATCTAACTTCAAATGGCTCCCCTTCGCCACGAAATCCTTCGGCACCAATATTTTCCTCCTTGCACGCTTCAACTTGTGCATTCCGAATTTGCTCGGGTAAATTGTTATGTACCGTTACCACTAAAGCACGCACTCGAATCGGTTCCTTATCCTTCCTGCTCAACGCATCAGCGACAACATTCGCCTTTCCCGGGTGATAACGAATAACACAATCGTAATCACTCAGAAGTTCAATCCATCTACGCTGCCTCATATTTAGCTCTTTCTGATCCAAAATATATTGTAGGCTTTTGTGATCGGTGTATACCGTACACTTAGTGCCGTACAAATAATGTCTCCATAGTCGAAGAGCAAAAACCACCGCTCCTAATTCCAAGTCATGGGTCGTATAATTTTCTTCATTCTTTCTAAGTTGCCTAGAGGCGTACGCAATCACCTTTTCTCGTTGCATCAAAACCAATCCAATCCTTTAAGGGACCAAGCAATACACAACAAAGTCTTCACCACGCACGCGCTTCCTTTGGTATGAGAAGTTATTGGCGCACTATACAATTTCAGCTTTAATGTTTGAAATGCCTCATCTTCGTCATCACCCCACACATACGGCTTATTTTTCATAGTGAGTTTAGTTAATGGTTTAGATATTAGAGAAAACTCCTTAATAAACCTTTGATAATAACCTGCCAAACCCAAAAATTGTCACACTTCCGTTGGTGTAGTCGGTAACAGCCCATTTGTAATGGCTTCGATCTTCGCAGGATCAACATAAACTCCACTACTATTAATCACATGGCCAAGGAATTAAAGGAATCAAGCCAAAAATCACATTTCAAAAACTTAGCGTACAACTTTTCGCTCCTTAGCAAATTCAAGATAGTCTTCAAATGTTCACCATGTTCTTCTTTATTTCTGGAATAAATCAAATTTCAGTTAATGAATCCAAATCACAAACTTTCAAGAACGGCTGTGCACACCGCGATTCATCAAATCCATGAATACTGCAAGTGCATTAGTTAGTCCAAAAGGCATTACTTGAAACTCATAATGTCCATAACGAGTTTTAAACGCTGTAATTGGAATGTCTTCCTCGCGGATACGAAGTTGATGATAACCAGATCGTAAATCAATCTTCGAATAAACACTAGAACCTTGCAGCTTGTTTAGTTCTCGATAATCAATGCACATTCAGAACGATCCATCCTTCTTCTTCACGAACAAGACCGGAGCTCCCCACGGCGACGAGCTCGGTCGAATAAAACCTTTCTTCGACAACTCTTGTAGTTGATTGGACAACTCCTTCATTTCAGATGGAGCCAAACGATATAGCGCACGCGCCAGAGGTGCAGCACCGGGAATAAGATCAATACGGAATTCAACTTGCCTGGGTGGTGGAAGTCCAGGTAATTCTGCGGGAAATACCTCGGGAAAATCTCGGATAACTGGAACATCTTCTAATCGCTTCTCCTTCCATTCTTGTTCAGTTACTTGAGCTAAGAATACCTCACAACCCTTCTCAATATACTTTCGAGCCTTAATGCAAGAAACAATCTTCAATCGGGAATTATTTCTATTACCTTCGATAACCAGCGTCTTACCTTCCAGGGGAATTCTAACCTTTTTCTCTCCACACAAAATTGCAGCATCATATCGTGGTGACCAATCCATCCCAATAATGACATCAAAACTTCCTAGTTCTATTACCATTAAATCGATTGGAAAAGAATGGTTTAAAAGATTAAGTGTACACCCTATTAACACATTATTGGTACTTACTACTTTTCCATCGGCCAATTTGACTTCATAGCAAGTATCTAACTCAACTGGTTCTATATCAATAAGGGTACTAAAATTTGTAGACACCTTTTATCGGCACCCGAATCAAATAAAGCAGTAGCATATCGATTGTTGAGTAAGAATGTACCAGTAATGACTTTCGGATCTTGCTGAGCATCCACAGCTCCCAACTTGTAAACAGCTCCATTGTTATTTCCACCTTGTCCATTCCTTTCCAACTTAGGGAAATCTCTCTTTCGGTGACCCTTTTCATTGCAGTTAAAACAAGTCACATCTTTTCTGTCGAGGCTCCAACAAGCAGCAGTCTTGTGCCCCAACTTACTACACTTACCACAATTCTAACAATCCCTAGCATGCTTCTTATTCTTGCACTTTGGACAAACTTTGTTGTCATTTGGTGCAGCATTGGTCATAGCTCCAACATTAGCCCTTCTATAGTTTTGCCGATGATTGTAATCGCGTCGGTTGTCACCACGACCACCACGATCTCCTTTACATTTCTTCTTTTCACCTTCAGAAACCTCATCATTCTTGTCTTGTATTATTTGTCCCATGAGCTGATAAGCCATACGGACAGCCTCATCAATACCAACAGGCCTCGATGATGTCACATCACCACGTATATTCTTTGATAACCCACGAATATACTGCTTCACCTTCACCTGCTCAGGCTTCACCATTCTAGGACACAACAAGGCCAATTCATTGAATCGGTTTGTATACCCATCAATATCATACCCTTTTAACTTCAAGTTGTACAATTCTTGCTCCAGCCTTTGCAACACACTTCAAGGACAAAATTCCTTGGTCATCCACTTTCTTACCTCAGTCCATGGAGTACCATTAGCAGCATCAATACCCATGGAAGCAATCCTTCCATTAAACCAAGTCAATGCACGACCTTGGAGAGTAGCAGTTGCAAATTTCACCTTATCCCTTTCCTTGCAATCACTGATTCGAAACACATATTCTAGTTTCTCAACCCACTAACATAATCCCACGGCACCCTCGGTGCCTTTAAAAGGTTGTGGGTCACACTTCATGAATGTTACGTAAGTACACCCAGTAATTTCGGGCGCTGCCGGTCCAGCACCACCAACTTCAGCACCACCGGCTCCAGCACCACCAGCTCTAGCACCACCGGCTCCAGCACCACCGGCTCCAGCACCACCGGCTCCAGCACCACTGGCTCCAGCACCACCAGCTCTAGCACCACCGGTTTCATCACTACCGGCTCCGCGGTTCATATTTGCCATAAATTCAGCCATAGATGCGGAAACTTATTCCCTAATGACCTCATGCATACGTGCCTCAGACATTGCTTTTGGCGGCATGATCCTACTAAGAGTCACTAGGTGGTCCACGTAGCTCGGAAGGTCCCTCGGTCCCATCAGAAGTAGAGTTCTTTAATTTCTTTCTTGGACGCTCGGTATCCTCATCATCAGATGGCTGCTTCGAAACAGCCCCAATAGGAACCATATCCAAGTAAAACCTCTTGTTCCACACTCGGGACTCATGCAACCTCCTCTCAGCAGTATCACGCTCTATACGAGCCCACGCCAACTTAGTCTCAGTCTCAGCCAATCTTTTCTTCAATGTGGCATTCTCCCTACTCTCCAATACAGACACCCTCTCAAGAACATTACCCAAAGCACGCTCGACATTCTCCAAATCATGATTAAGTAACTCCCTTTCTTTTTCCCCGATTTTATTCTTGGATTTGAGAAGAGAAATCTCAGTTTGGCATCTACCCAGCTAAGCCTCCATGACTCTAGCTTGTGTACGTGACGCCTCTAAATTACGCCTTAAGGCCCACAGTGCTAATCCACCAACATAAGATGAGTCACGAGCAGAAGATGACTCTCCTACCTCAAATAAGCCCCTCGGAAAGTCACGAATAACATAAGGCTTTTGGTGATAGTCCCGACAGTAGCCTCGGGTGCAACATCAACCCCCTCGTCCTCTGACTAAGAATCGAATGACACAGAATCAGATGACACATCTCTAGGTGGCGGGGTTTTGTCACCCTCCACCTCATAAGGAAATATCAATTCAGCATCATCCTCGAGCTCAATCTCAACATCTTCCTCGGGTTCCTCTTCAGGATCTTTTTCAAGATCTTCTTCATCATAATCAACCAAATCAATATCGTCGGGAATGTCAACCATTTCGTTGGGATCATGGATATCCACAACTTGGTTCGGCTCGGGAACAACTGGGTTCACTTCGGGAATAGCTTCATTCGGCTCGTTAAGATGATTAGGGTTCTCCATGACAATCTGCGTCGTATAAATATCTCGTATTAGTATTAAATAATTACATAATTAACATTTATATTCAAATAAATGAAAATTTCATATTATAACATATATATATTTTTCCATATATATATCGATAAATAAATCCTTCTCATTCTTGTCCCATCGGTAATTCGGAGATTTCGCTTGCACAGTTATAGTTAAAAGATTTCAAAAATCCTTTCGTTCATTTTTTTTGAAAATCTTTTGTTCTCTATAACTTAAGCTCTTGATACCAATCTGTAACACCCTCATTTTTCACATATCAGCGGAAGGGTCATTTGGGGTGCTACGTCTTAATACAATAACTCAAGCATAGAAAACGACTCGAAAAGAGACGTTTTTAAATATAACCATTCGAAATAAAAGTTTCACAACATAGGTCCCAAATATTTTCATAATCAATACATCATTTTCAAATATTTTCTTTGAATGATTTTCTTTAAATGGGCCTTCAAAATATCTATTTCATTAGCTTCGTTGAAATCTTCATCACCGAATTACCTTCAAGGACCTGAGATAAAACATGCTAAAAGTCAACAATAATGTTGAGTGAATCCATAGAGTTTATATATATATTAAATTCCGAACACAAGTATCATTTCTCAAAATCATCAAGACATAACGATGTGGATCAGACAAAGTTATAGGGGGATTATTATAAGCCTCATGACATTGAACGTTACCATATAATAAAAATGCCCATTATACACCCTCGCTATAAGTGCATATTACTCTCTATAGGACGCATCCGTAGTGTCATTTTCCCGACACGAGACGATAGCCAGTCGTCACGGATTGGAGGTGGCAACCTCCAAATAGTATTATTCCATGTATAAGCGTCTACCATTACCCGGTAGTTAACAATTCATGATTTTCGCAGGTCTTTTATCTAACGAGTTAAGCTAACTTTTAATAATCAAGGCTACTAGCATACATTCGGGTCCCTTGTGTTCTATTTTTAAAAACAAGCATGTTATCACCCTCGCGGGTTTATAAAATAATTCAAGTATTAAAATGCGAGGCTATGAACTCACTAGTGATGTCAGAAAAGAATAGCGATATGAATAAGAACTTCGGGGGTAGACACGTCAATCAACCAAGACCTATACAAATTGTAACGGGTCTTAGGTTTCTCGTCGATAAAAATTAATGATAATTCATAAATTAAATAAGTATATGTATACATGTAGTTTATATGATGATCTTGCTCTTGAAATATAATTATTTCACACTTAAAGTTTTCTAGGTTTTTAACTTGTTTTTATTAGCCATTTTACTAGTATTGTCTAAATTAGTCCAAAAAGCCCAATAGGCCCATTAAGCAAACCCATTAAGTTATTATATTGATATTATTACTCAAAGACCAAGTCCTAGCCTATTAGTAAGGTCTAAGTGGATTGGGTCTAAAGTTAAGTCCAAAAAGTTTATTTTGTTTCATTGGGCCTAGTGGTCTAATAAGGCTTTATGTCCCATTTAAGCTTATAAATGACTCTTGTTATAAATTTTTGGATTCTCGAGGTCTGGATAATTTTATTATCAGTATGTTAGTATTTTTAAAACTCCCAAGAAGTGGGTCCTTACCACCTCGAGTTTTAGTTACAAAAATCGCATTACATAGTATAGTGTTCGGGTAGTAGTAAATTTTGTATACTTTTATGTTTACGAAAGAAATTATAATTTATACACCGTAAATGGTATAATTGATATATTTATATGCTTGAATTCATAATTAAGTGTACTTTACAGATTCAAAGTTATTTTTATACCTCTTTTAATATTACTTATACATATGGGTATATTACTACCTAATGGTCAAGTTACAAATTAGGACTGAAATTTCACTTTCACCATTTTTGATGCCATTTACAAACCATAAAGAGTTGGTTAACTATCCAATTGATTCAGAATCTACATGACTTTATCTACAAGCTACAGCAAGGTCCAGATTTGACTAGTTTTAGTGTTTTGACCATAACTCATTCATTATTTACTTTCTTGGAATCATCCAATTTGCCCAATGTACATAAGAGATTTATCTATGACCTCATGTCATCAAATCAATCCTCAAACCTACTGAGTTTTATAGAATCTACTGTTCATTAAAGCTCATAATTTTGATGATCTTTTCACTTGTTTTAGATAACTATTTTAACTATAATTAACCTAGATCTATACATGCATGGCCATTTTTATTACTTGATCATCAAATATCATACATGTACATATACAATTGAAAATCAAAAGAAAACATAAACAAAACTCATGAGATTTTTAACACAAGAACTATGTAGAAAATGATCAAATGATCAAAACAAGAACAAAGCTTCAATCTTCAAACTTTATCTTCACCCAAAATAATTTTTAATCACCATTTATCTTTACCCAAAATGACTTGATAAAAACTTGTATAACTTCAGCCCCAAAATGTATATAACCCTTCTTGAAAACCCTTTCAATCACCTCAAAAATACAAGGAATATACTAGGTTATCATTTATACTTGAGTGCTTAATATTTGATCTTCAAAATTTGTATAGAATTGGTGTTTTTGGTGAGCTAGGTGGCGTCTAAGGGTGCTAGGGAGAGAAAAATTCAGATTTTTGAGTTGTAACTATGACTTATGTGTGTGTGTGTGTGGGTCAAAGTTAGCTTATAAGCTTAGACCAAAAAAATGCCAAGTGTATAATAGTGTGGCATGAATCAACACCAAGGGGACACCTAGTCCCTTGGTTGATCCGCCCCAATGGGGTGTGTTTTTAGTGGGATGAGTTTAAAAACTTGTCCCACATTTTGTAAATACGGGTATTATCAAAGTCCGATATTTAAAAAGGTACGCTACGTAAAGGTTTTACGTAAAATGCGCGTAATACCAAAAATAAAAACGAATGTAATAAAATTATTTCTATAGAATTTTGAAAATATAAGCGTCGATGCTTAACGTAGAATTCGCCGGTTCTTTGTAAATGTCGCGTAAATTAAAAATGTAAGCCCTAATTCTCCCGGTTAGTCGTGAGTTCATATCTCAACATAAAAATGAAAAATATAATTAATTCTCGAGAATAAAATAATGACCTGAAATTGACAGATTGTCACAATATTGTACTTCATTCTTAATTTTTTTTTTTTTGCTTGTAGGGAACATTGTAACCAATTCACGTGTGACGCCATCTTAGAGGGAGATTGTTAGCCTCACTTTTATGTGAAGCTGGCATCTTACACATGAATTTGACTAAATTTGGACACTGCGTGTCAAGCAGAGGTCATTTATGTAAACTAGGAATAGTTTGCTTTTTCTTTTAGTATAAATACCCTTCATGGCTCTCCATAAGGGGTGTTGGTGAACATTTGTATTTCTCATCTTTCTTTTCTTAATCTAACATTTCACAAGTTTTATCCAACCTCTCTCTAACTTTCTCTAACTACAACCATGTTTCATCTTATGTATTTTGATCATCCCTGACCCCCCGAATAAGGTGTTTTGATTCACGCTACACCACTTTTCCTAAAGGCCTTTACCATTGTACCCTTAGGCATGCGTGCATTAGATGGTATCTCAACCACCCATCTAATGCATGACACGTGTCTTAAGACATCCCATGTAAACCTCAATTTCCTTCTATAAAAGGAATACGATGTAAGAGTAAATGCTATCTCTTCTAATTAATGTAAAACACATTGAAGAGCATTTACTCCTAAACAAACTGAAGGAACCACTGGAGCTGAAGCTCAAGTGTTTGTTAATAGTTTGTTCTTAGACTTGTAACTTTGGTTCGAGTTTAAGTTAGATGAGTTCACCTCAATTGTCATTCAACCACTTTACTATTCCGCAAGCAAAGTGTGTCATAGATTCTTTATCTGATTCTAATAAAAACCTATACGTTGAAAAGTTACTTTTGTGTGTTTTAAACTTGTTTGTTATATTGTTTATATATATATATCTGTTTAAAAATCACTTTGTTGCCATGGAATGTGATTAGTTTAACTTGATAAACCTTATATCACATTCAAAGGGACCAACAAATATCTTTTTATGACGTTTGCATGCTTGTTGCTAGAAGGTTAAATAACTTTATGACTTGGTATGCTCAAATTTTAGGACCCTTAGTTGCTCTTAATTATGTTTTAAGTGTTTGCATGCTAAGTGTCTTGGATTATGGCTGACAAAATAGGTTCTTCCCACTTTTATAGTGTTCTCGGATCAACGGATCTAAAAATGGTGGATCCGTCTGTGTATTTGGTAGATTCGTCACTACCCAGGCGCCAAAATAAATTTTTTCTGATTTTTAACTTTTAACACTTACTCTATTTTTCATAATATTTGATCTTAAGAGAGATTTTAAACTTTAGGATAAAACATAACCCTCAAATAATCCAAGAACCATCATGCAAAACACTATAGCATTTTCACCTTATAATCACCATCTTCAACCCCACTTTTATCACACTTTTCATCCAATATCACTCACAACATCACTAGATCATCACCATGATTAGTTCATCCAACACCTCTTTAACACACTTTAACAGAAAAACTGTAAGAATCCGCATTAGATCTCCAGTTTATGTCAACCTTGAAATATCAAGTAAGGAAAAATGAAATGAGAGAACACCTTCTCGACTTAGAGACAAGTCTCTTTCACCACCAAAACCACCATTAAAATCAACCTCTAGTAGAAGCACTTCACAAACTCTATCAACTACACTCACTCTATCACTCTCACCAACACAAGTTGCACCACCACCTCAACTTAGGACTCCAGTCCCTATCAAACTTGAACCTCAAGAACTTCCACAAGAAAACTCACCACCTCACAATCCAAATGTTTCAAACATGGATGTCTTGCCACTAGGCATTCCACATCCACTATCACCACCTTGCTTCGCGCATCCACTACTATTGTTTGTCAATATCGACAATTTTAGAAGTTCAAAAAACATCCCTCCCAAAGTATGGGAGTTAAGACAAGCACTCGCTCACCACAACCTATGTCATTGTTGTAGCAACATCTAAGAAGAAATCAGAATGCTACGCCAAAAAAAAATGCATCTCATGTTTGAATACATATAAGAAAACACTCCTTAAAACCACTAAGAAAACCTCCAACACCTTAACCCTCCTAACAACTTGAACTTTTTTTTATCCAAAATGACATACGAAACCCTCACCTCATTTTATGTAAATGCTTGTACTTATCATTTATTTGCGTTTATAATGATACTTAATCACTTTTATGTCAATTACAGGAAAACACAAGCATTAATACATTTTGGCACGCAAAATGGACTTTAAGTGACATTTACAACGTAATCCCTTCGAATAGGTTACGGCGTAACATGCTGAGTCATGATTACGCCGTAACATGTACATGTCAACGATGTTGCGGATGCTTAGTCACCATTACGACATAATCATTCCATTTGATTACGCCGTAACACTAATTTTGCCTATGGTATGGGAAGTCTACGTCAGCATGCTTACGGCGTAAATACACTCTTGCATTACGCCGTAAACAACTCAAAGTCTATATAAAGAATGGATTCTAGCTCATTTGAGATATCTCCATTCCTAGAGCCCACACAAGGGTTTGGAGAAAACCTACTTTTCATCAGCAAGGCTAGAGAAATGAAGGAAGGAAGAAGAAACCATGTAACGTGTGACAAATTTAGCTCTAGGAGTTGTAGTGTTTCAAACATGTTCTCTACATTTTCCTAGATCTAGACATGGTGTAATTCTCCTTAATATTATTACTATTTTAATTCCTTTTGGTATCTCTATTATTATCTATGTTTGGTAATTGCTTTTGTTGTAGGAAATTAGCCTAGGTTTTTTAGTTAAGGTTGTGAGACCCTTGAGTGTACAGATATCCTCTTCACTTGAGTGTTCTCTATTCTCCAATTGAAGTACCCATGTTTATTTATGGTTCGGCCTTCACCCATTAGGTGTTCCCTTATCATTATGATCAAAACTAAGTCTCTGGTATAATTTATATAATGCTTGTCCTCGGTATAACTCGGCCCTTGTTTCCCTAGGAAACAAGCTTTTACCCTAAGATCTAGCTATGGTAGTTTGAGTGATTAACAATCAAGTCGCGATTATCTTGTCTTCAAGCCAATAGAGGAATTAACCACTATAAACTAGGTATCGGTCAATTCCCTTCGTGGGTTCATTCCACCTAGGGATCATAGGCTAAACAAGGATGAATTTCCATGTTTAGTGTTGCCTCAGACATTTGTAATAATAAATTGCACTAAAGGATAAGTTAGAAACTAATTGGTTTAATTCGGTGATAGTATACCTTCTATCCTAGCATTTCATTTGTTTTCTTCCTGCTTACTTTACAAAATTATTTAATATCTCTTTTCTTTCTTAATGTTTTATTTCATTAGTAAACTACTCTTGGGAATGACCTCGGATTTATTGAATATACACTACTCACGATCGAGTTCTTTGCCCGTTAGTGCGTTTGTAAAGTTTTATAAATTTAAAACTTGGTAAATAATATTCAAAAGAAAATATGCATCAAGTTTTTGGCGTCGCTGCCAGGGAGTAGTATTATTTGATGAATTAAGACTTAATGATGTTTTCCGTATTAATCATCTCTTTTGAGCATATGTTACAAGGAACGGGTATAATCAAAGCATGGACCACATTTCTGCTGATGGACGCGGGGACCTTCATCCTTCGTAATGGAACAACGTAACCGCAAAAGAGTCAAACTTAAAGACTCGTTAATTAAATATGACTGTTGTTCGGGAGACAACCCGAAAGGTTTTCCTTTTTAATTCTGCAATAATATATCAATAATGTTATCTTCGTCAAATAATGTTTTGTGTCATGTTCCGTTGCCCTTAAAAAGTGAAATTTTATTATGCAAAAACTTACTTACGTCGTAACCAAGCTTATGGGTTATGGCGTAATAATCATTTTAATAAAACATGGAAACGGTTTTAAAAAGAATGTTACAGCATAAGTGGGCCGATCCGTTACGCCATAAACTCTGTTTGGGGTATAGAAAGAAAGTGATTACCGCGTATGCCATTTCTTCACCACTTTTACCCTAATATTCTCTTAGTAAAAACCGCATTTTTACTGTTTCACTTCATCCAATTCATTCCATCATGGCAGGTCATTCAATCTATCTTGATTCATTATATTTAATCATGTTATGACATTCTTTATCTTGTTTGAATTTGTTGTTTTATTGGATGATTGATTTGGGTCTGTATATGTTTGATGATTCCCTTTCTAAAAAATTATTGATAATTAAAATAGGGGAAGGTTTTGAACATATCAATTGATAAATCTGTATAAGGATTAAAATGGTACCTAATTTCTATTTTCCAAGTGGGATAAAAACTTTGGGTTTTTGTTTAAATAAGGGGGGTTCATGAATTAGTAGTCGGTTGCTTTATATGATGTTTGGGAATTCTGCATATGTAGTGGTTACGCCATAATCAGATGTAACATTTACGGCGTAAGCATCATGGTTACAGCGTAAAGTCTAGTTAAGTTACGTCGTAACCCCTTCTGATGACATTTTTCCACAAGATTGAGGATACCTCTTTGATTCATTTCACAATATAACTTTTATAAGCTCATTTGTTAGGTGCTCCCAGTGATTGGGTCAAGTTTAACTCTTATGACTTCACACCAGACAACCTAAAAGAGTTTCGCAAATGATACAGTGAACTCTTGAGGAAGGATATCAAGGGCCTCGAGGCCCTTGACAATGCTGAATTTAGCACTCTTCATGAGGGACTTTCCTTTTAAAACCTAGATCAGTTCTGTCATGTAAGTTACATGCACAATGATAGAACTTTCACCTCTCAAGCATGGAACAGATTGTTCAGGATCTAAGAACATGTGGTTAGGGAGTATGTGATGGAGTTCCTGTTTAGCTTTACGTTTAAGAACCATGTTATGGAATTGGACATTGCTGATACTATGGTTTTTCAATTAGGAGGAGTTAAGAGAAGCGTGTCTATAAGGCAGTTCATTTTGGCACTCGGGTTATACACGCCCGAGGAAATGAACAATAACTTGTTTGAGCCATTTCGTGATGCTTGCTTTAGGAATAGGCCCAACAACTACAACCCTACAGAATACTTTGTTAGAATTTCCACCAGAAATCACTATGACACCCGACATCCTCCATCATACACCATGATCAAAAATCCCATCCGTCGGTTGGTTCATAGGTTGCTCACCTTGTTTGTTGTAGGGAGACACAATGCAAAGGAAAAAAGTAACTCTGGATGATTTGTTCTTTTGTACAGCATGGATGGAGGAGATATGGTTGATGTTCCTTGTACTGTAGCTAAATTCTTATCCGAAAAAGCAAAGGGGTATAAGAAGAAGAGTCTGATAGTTGGGTCGCACCTGATAGGGAGGATTGTTAGGTCTTATGGGTTGATGGCTCTAGCGTTGATAAGTGTAAAATACACATATCCGTTTATACCAAAATTAACCCAAAACAGACTTAAAATGGCAAAGATATACTTGTTTTCGTGTTTTGTGTATGCAGGTACGGATAAGACAAAAATCACAAGAAAACCGTCAAAAACGAGCAAACACGGACACGAGGAACGGAAGAGTGTGCAAGAGCCGGAAGCCAAAGTCAGAAAAGTCAACATTGGTCAACTCTCAAAGTCAACACTAGAAGACAAAAAACCTAAAGTTACAAATCTAGTCCCTCAAGTTTCCAAAGTTACACAAATGGTCCTTAAACTCCAAAATGGGCCTTAATCCCTTAAAAACCTTACCCGGATACATAACAAAAGTACAAGCCCAATCATACTATTACCCGACCCAATACCCTAGCCCATTTCCTTTTTAATAAACTTCAGGGACCATTCCTGCCTAAACTAAAAGTCTTTTTACACTAGGCTTTTATTACACACAAAGAAAGGGACTGATTTTGCAATTACCCCAAAGTTCAAACCCGTTTTACCCTTCAGTTATAAAATAGGCGCGAAAGTCTGTTTTACTGTTCATTCATCGTTCCAAGTTACCACGCATCTCAAACCATGGGGCTTTTGTCAATTGAAGGATAAAAACGACAATTCAATAGCTCAATAACAAGATGGCAGGGACAAATCAGTCATATCAAGGCTCCTCATTGGCTTACCCAAGCAATTAAGCCATGTGGATGAAGGAAGCA
>BQNB010010290.1:62449-82195 GCA_026074375.1 Tanacetum coccineum
TTCATCACCAAACATACACACAAAGTATCCGGAAAGTGTTTTCAATATACAATTTCTAATTATCCGAATAATGTGTAACCCTTGCCCTTTCTGTATTTTGTATATTCTAAATTTAGTCCTTCGACTATTTGACATTTCTCAGTTTTGTTAGAATATGTACCGTGTTGACGGTGGTGATTTTATGAGAATTGTGATAATTTAAGGTTTATTGTGTATAATAATCCTTTTTAGAGGGTATTATTATGTTATTTATGTTCTGGGTGATTTGACCCGTGAATTTTGATAAATGCCGAAAAACGAGTCCCGACACGTCCGTTAATGTCCAAATGAGTTTTGGAAGGTTTAAAGTGAAAACATATAATGTAAATACTCTAAGTTATTGGAAAAGTATTTTTAAGGTGAATAAAAATGCTAAATAACTTTGGAAAATATTTTACGATTAACCTTTTGAGTTTTTAAGTGATCCCGACACGAAAAAAGAACCCGACACCCCATAGGATGCCATTGCCGCGGGTTAGAGACCAATGGGAGTCAAAAATGCATATTTTTAGCTTGGTTGTTCATGGTTGGTACATTCAAATATTCCTTTTCCTCATTTTGAAAACACATAGTCCATTTTACAAAAAAAATCCTCTTCCCTTTTTCTCTTGTTGGTTTCGGACGACCACCACAAACACACAAACACTTTCATTTTTCAATTTTTGATCAAGAACATGGTGGTATAGAGTATTCCAGGTTGGTTCTAGCGTTCGGGTATCCATTTAAAACAACGTTTGAGTTGTCCGGTTCGCGTCGAAATTTATTTTGAGGACCATTCTTGTAAGTCTTTCAAATTTAAATTTAACTTGTCCTTTTATATAGTAAATGATGCATAGATGTTAGTTGTACAAGTTGATAGTTGTAAAAATCAAAACTTGAAAATGAAATGGATAAAGAGAGGTGTTTTGTTTGCGTCGAACCAAAAAGAAAAGACAAAAGGTTTATAGTTTTGATATTGCGGTCGTGATGGTGTGGGTAAAACATTTTATTAGCTAATTAGTATATATTTGGTTTTAGTGTATTATTTTTGGCTTATTTTATGATCGAAATGGCTTCATTAAGGGGGCATATTGGCCAACGGCTGAAATAGAAACACAAGGGAGGTGTTTTTGACTATTTAATTTGTATTCTATGTTCGAAGGACTATTGTGATATTTTGGTGTTAACAAATAACACTAGGTAGACTTATTAGTTATTTCGAGCATTAACAGACTTATTTTGGAGTTATGGTCCATTGGCCAAACTAAGTGCTCCTTAAGTGTGGCTTCTATTGGGAGAACTTATTGTGGTAAGGGTCACCTAATTTATTTTATTGATTTGTGCTTATGTTTTACTAATGGGCCTTGGTTTTGGGCTTAGAACGTATTTTGGATATATAAAAACCTTAATGGACCCTTATTGGGCCTTAAAGCCCAATAAGCTTTAACTAGTCGTTTTAAGGGTTTGACGAACTTTTGAAAAGTGAAATGAGTTTATGAAATATTCTTGAAAGTCGATTTGGAAAAATGACTTGGTAAATGTGGCGAAATACGATTTCGAGGTTTTTGTCGAAAAATGGCAAAATTGTGGAATGTGTTGAAATTAAGGTTTAAAAACCTTGGAAAAACGTTGTATAAACGTACGGGTCATGTCAAATTTTTTGTAAAAAGCCTATACTTAGAAATTTTACTTAAAACATGATTTTTGATTTAAATAATAAAATATTATTATTTTATTATTATAATAAGTCGACTAAAGAGGGGTAAAAGCATTTTTTTAAAAGTCTCTAAATGTTTACCGTTAAATAAACCGTTTTATTTCTATTTAAATATAAAGTTATTTTTGATGACTAAGTGTAGCGAAAGGACTTATCGGGAGTATATTATATTATATTTATATAATAAAATAGTTATATATATTCATATATATATATATATATATATATATATATATATATATATATATATATATATATTATAAAGGAATTACTACATTTTACTTAACTATTTTTACTTAAATAGTATAAGTTATATTACTAAGATATGTGTTTTATTTGGTATCTTTTTAGAGTTAACGTCGTCAACCATCACACCACTAATAACGTTTAAAATAACGTTTACTCATGCTGTCTTAACGCTATGCTCATTGCCTGAAAACTGCTATGCATCATACCTGAAAACTGTTTTGGAATGGGACATTAACTGGACTAGGTCGTGTGCGGACACCGTTGCATTTGCTTGTGATTTGAGTTTGCTGTTGGAGTCAGTTGCTTGAGGTGAGTTCTCGTAGCCCCATTTTTACTGTTTTTCTGTTGTGGAAAAATGATACTCAAACTGTTTTGAAATGTGATTTTCTTAACTGTGCGAAATGTGGTTTTGTTTTGGGACAATTATGTGCTTATGATTGCTATGTGAATATTATGTGGTTTGATTTTTCACGGAAATGTATGTGACTAGCAAAGATTTGCTATGTCTTATGTGAATTGATTGGACTTGCATGCATTGCGATGCACAGCAAGGGTGATTGGCAAGGATTTGCCATGTCTTGTGTGGTCCTACCCTGATGTAGTGCTCCAGCTGGTAGGCCATTTAGGTGTGTAAGTGACATATCAGAGTTGCGACTCCAAGAGCATTAAGATATGCTGGTTGTGACTAGCGGGGATGCTAAATCATGGTACATGATTAGCAGGGATGCTAAGTCATGGGTTGTTTGCATATATTCACTGTCATATAGCACTATTGTCCACTGTTTAAATGATTGGCACAACAACTAGGTTTAAGGTCAAACCTACAAGCTCACCAACATTATTGTTGACGTTTTCGAGTATCATTTTCAGGTGAAGAGAATGATCGTTAAGGTTGAGATGTGATATGGCAAACTTTAAGTGTATCTTGTATGGGTCATGTTTGAGAGGTGTTGCTTTTGAAGTATGTTATGGATTTGTTTCTTTTGAGGATTAATGTTTAAGATTGTATGGACCCCTGCGCGGGCATTTGGATTTGTAAGCGACTATTTGTTGTGTTCTTGGATGGGACATCACTCAAGGTCGTATTGAGGTTGATGGTCATCATGACACACTTTATTTATGCATTTTAGTTTTCTCTATTATGTATCTTGTGTTGTGATTGATCATTATGTTGCATTCCTGTGTTCCGCCTATGCGGGGTGTGACATAATGGTATGATGTTAATAGATAAAAATAGAGTAGAGTAAAATCACCTTTTTGGAAACAAATCGAATCGGTGCAATGTCTGTTGTGCATCTTTAGGTCAGCCATCCGCGAATAACTAAAACCGCATAGTAATTCATATATTTCTATTAGAGGTGATCATGTCAACTAAATTAATATAAGATTTATTCAAAATGGGTCAAATTAAAGAATTTAGCCAAAAGGGAAATAGGTCAAATGGTTCAGACCAGTTACAGGTTACCCAATGTGTATCTCTAAATCATTTTTTAAGATTGTTTTATTTTCTCTCGATTATGTATCTTTAGAATTTAGAGCTTGGGATCTTGGTTAAGTACATGCTATTAGTTGTAATAAAGTCCTTGTAATTTTCATATTTTTTAAGTCAGGTACAACCCGAACTTGTTTGACCCCGTCACCCATCACGCTAAACCGAACCATCTTACCACCTCAAATGCACGTCAAACGGTAGGGATTAACAGTTTCAAAATTATACAAATATATTACCTGCTTGTATGTCATCTGGTGCATCATAAAGTATTTTTAGTCTTTTTCCTGGTAATCCTTCCCTTGACCCACTTCTGTTTTACGGGTCTATCAAGTTATTTAGATTGTTCTCACTCCACATCTGCAACCACACCCTGCTACCTTTTTGCCAGAGCTTCAAACCCATTCGGCATCTTAACCGCCTAATCACCATGAATCATCCAAACAACATGCTTATCACCAAGATACTTTATGTCAGTAAGGAATCAAAATAACTGATGGTTAATCACTATTGCAACACATATGTATGTACTTGTGGATTGTGATTTTATGATGTGATACGACAAATATATAATGTGATATGATAAAAAAACACATTCACTACGTTCATATCTAATTTGTTTTTAGCTTGAAACTTTTTAAATAGTTGCAATAGAAATGATAACCAAGCTCACTTCACATTATGAATCCACTACCCTGAATCTCCATAGGGGTTGTACCACGCAATAAGACAAACACAAAAGTATATTTTTCGAGGAAAGATATGCAAATGAGGAGATAGCAATTCTTATATTATTATTGTAAAAGTAAATGTTACTCATTCTTACGTTGTTACATAAACTTCTTAAGCAAAATTACACTAAGAAACCCAACAAAACAAATAAAAGGTCTTTCAGGGGGTGTATTGCATATCGAAACTGCTTATTGCTTCAATAAGCAGTTTACCATAGGCAACTCCACACAGCTTATCGACCCAGTCAAATGATAAGAACGTTCTACAAAACATAATATTACAATTGAATATCTAATTCGGACTATGTCATATAACATTATAACATTCAAAACGCGCATCTAAATACCTCCTATATATAATTTTGATCATTCTTAAGCTAATCAAATTATGACAAAAACAAGTGTGTATAATACCTCTTCTCGTTCCAAAAACCGATCTTTTAATAAGAAATGTAGAATCCGCAAACCTACCGGCTGCACAAAGAAACACAGAAGAAATAAATTATGGATATATAATAAAACACCCAAAAATACAAACAAAGAACCCTAACTACTCAACCTATAATCAAAATCTAAAACCAAAAACCGTATAAGAAACCCCCCAAATATTATAGCTACAACGAAATTGTTAGAAAAAATAATTTTCGATATTAGCTATAACATCATACCCGATATTGGAAGATTCATGTAGTTCTTGATTTTTTAGCTGGAGATCAATTGTGGCTGCTATTTTTTGGTATTGGATTTGTATGTTTGATGAATTTAAGCCGATGGATTTGTTATGAGAGAATGGTAGTTTAACGAGTCAGACAGAGTATCTATGTAAAAAAACAAAAAAAACAAGCTTTTTAGTCATGTGTGGACCTAAAACATAAGGTATGAAATCTACCGTAAACTATAAAGAAAACCTCTGTAATTCTTTGTCTTACTTTGTTCTTGGAATATGGATATATTGACAAAGTTATTCAGAGCTATGAGTTTTTTCTCATCAAGCACGACTTCATACGTTACAAACCGGCAAAACTCATTTTTTATTGGTTTCCGCAAATACTTTTTCTTATTCTACTCTACTTATCAGAAGAAGCACATAAGCAACTTATTATTTAGCACTTTGGGAATTCATTTTCAAAGGTAATCAGATTTTATATGAAGGGCTAAAAGTCCTTTTAACTCTATCACAGATGGGTGTTTGGGATTGCTTTTCAGAAACTGTTTTGGATTAAAAGTAAGTACTTTCTAAAATATTGTTTAGATTTGCTTATTCTATAAAAGATATAATCATATGCAAGAATTTATTTTATAACTGTCTTTGGCATATACAAATCAATGTCATGATCATTAAGGATTCACAAATGGCATTTAAAAACAAAGGTTCATGATTTATTTCAATAACCTTAAACTTAAGTATCTAACAACCTAATCATATATAGCTCCGATTTAATTTTTAGTAGAATTACAAAGATATGGAGATGTTCAAGTAAAATGCTTATACCAACTGAGCATGATATTGCTTTTACTTTATGTAAAAATAGTACTTGTTAATAGCCTCTTTCTCAAATTTAACAACTTGATGGACCCGCATACATATATATATATGGACTTGTTGACGATATTACGACACATGAATTTCACCAAAATCATTAGAAAGCAAAGCAGATGGGTACCTTGATTAGCCACGATACAAATAACCTCCTCTCTGCTCAAATCCACTCGACACCTGCATTTTTGCAGCACACAGAAATACTTCATAAAACGACCCAAAAAACCTCATATGCAATCAACACAACAACATAATATCAATCACTACTTTTCGAGTCACGAAATATTGAAGATCTAAACACCATTACATAACCGATTTCTTGTATAACTTAATGAACAATTTGGTATGCCTCATTGTAAAGTAATAAACAACATGCTGCAATTTGGTTCCAACAATGAATAATACAGTAAACAACAGTATATCAATCAAGGTATGCCTCCTTGTAAATAATGAACAATTTGGTTCAATCAGACCCATAAGTCTACAATTCGCTAGCATAATGTTTATTATTTGACTTTTAAACTCCCTTATTACCATTCCTAACTAATATCATATCTAAACCTTAACGACTTTCGTAACTGCGCGATCAAATTTACATGAAAGGTGTCTAATTTTGGGTTCTTTATATTTGTCATCAAATGAAAATTCTGATCCTGGTGATCAAGGAAATAACTTCTTGTTCACCACATTGTGAAATTGCCTACTTTTTTGGCACTTTTACTAAAAAAAGAGATGGAACTCCAATTCCATCGAAAATGGTAAAACCGTTGACTCAAAAAAGAGATTGATCATTAAATTGAAGTTATAACACCTTCACAGGTAAAACAAAAACATAAACAATTTAAAAATGCTCCAAAAGCCCTGTCTTTTTTTGTTAAATTAAAGCTCTAAAAAATTAATAATCAACAACACATTTTGACTTCTACATTCCCTAATTACTATTCATAGTTCATAACTACTATCATTTCTAAACCCTAACGACTTCCGTAACTAAACTGACATTCACTTGTCAAATCTATACATTAACGACGACAATCACAGCTAATTAATCTCAACAATGAACATGCCCCCAAATCCCTATATAAATACTTGCTGCTGTTTGAAAGCAAGACCGACTTTGAGAGACATGCCCTTCCATCTCTAAAAACAACCTTTCCTCTAGATGCAAAAATGAAACTTATATTTAGGTATGTTTACAACAAAATTTAATGGTACTTTGTCACATCTACTAGTATCTCAGTCAAAGTATAATAAAAGACACAATCCTCGAAGGCGAACTCACCAAATCAAATCCTTCCACTCAAACCATTAACCTTCCACCACCGCAGCCGCAACCACATCGAAAATCAAATCATATGAACTACAGAAAAACCTCAAAGCTTATAAAAACCACTAACATTTATACAAAACGAAACTTAACTTGAGCAAAGGAATACGCAACTTACCTAAAAGTTTGTTGTAAAAATCGAATCAGACCTAAATTAATTTTTAGGGAATAGGATTAGCTTTTACACTTATTTCAGTTTTATGTTTTGCAATTGTCTTCTCACCCATCGTGAAACTTTTGAGATCAAATTAGGGTGTTGTTGAGCCACATCTTGTAGGAAGTGTGGTTCGATGGGTTGTGGAAATTGTGGAGCACCCTGCTGCTGTTTCCCACTCCTGAAAATACCGTTTGTATCACACCCCCAGACGGGGCCTGGATGGAATACGTGTCCGGAGGCGTGACTTTATTGAGCATCTCAAGTACAAAGCATAAAGAACGACCTCTAAGGGTACGTTTTGAAAAATAAACACCGTTGCAAAGTTTTAAAATAATAATAATAAGTTTTACATCGATTAAATTTAAAAGATTCAAAGTTAAAATGCGGAAGCTTAAATAAGTTTAACAACGGTATTTAAAGACATAGATAAATCTCTGGTAAACCGGTACAGGAAAATAGACTTCACATAAGTCAAGCAACAGCATCCAGCTCAGGCACGATAAAACAAGCTTAAAACGTCAACATAAAGTTTGAGTGGAATTCATAGGTATAGTTCAAAACGTATTATAGTGGACCAAAATATATCAACACGTATGTGACATTATAACAGATAACAACTTCATATAAAAGTATTTACCTGCACTAAGTTCATGACACTGAAGCTAATTACCATGATAGCATGTGCATTGCTATAAGTAATTTGTGTGGCCATTACCAGGTTCCGACCAAAGACAACCTAACCAGTACGACATGACATATATCCGTTTATCGGGCGCCTTGTTGGTGGGTAGTGAGCACTACACACCCGAATAGGGATAATTAGGCCTAATAGATCAATTTTATTCAATCGCGCTCCCTCGACGCGCTGACGCGCCAGTCAAGAGATTGACAGTTCATGATAGTTCGGGCATAGTGGTCTAACAACTACTTAGGCAAACGTAAACAGGGAAAATCTCACGCAAAGTACTTGTGTCCAGTTTTAAAAACAAGCAATGTTTCTCACCCCAAGTTATAAAACATTTATTCAAACGAGTAAAGAGAGTAGGGACTATGAACTCCACCATATACGGTAGTGGATCAAAGGAATCAATCAAGTGAAAGTGAATCTCACGGTTCTAGCAACAACCTATCAATGTCGTCGTTAAGAATGATGTACAACGAATAACGCTTAACGCAAGAACTGATCATCCGAGCATGAGTAGACATGGCGTATCCTTTTCAAAACGTACTTATCGAAAGTTATAAGTTTTTGAACAGTCTCGACACCTCCAAACATCTTAGAAAATAATCGTCTTTTTAGTGTATTTCGTCTTTTAGTGTATTTCGTCTTTTAGTGTATTTCGTCTTTTAGTGTATTTCGTCTTTTAGTGTATTTCGTCTTTTAGTGTATTTCGTCTTTTAGTGTATTTCATCTTTTAGTGTATTTCGTCTTTTAGTGTCCCGACACATCAACGTTGACTCAATAACTAAAAATGTTGACCTAAACTCGACACTTACGTTTTACTACATTTTATCATAAGTTTGATAATAAAAGTATATTTTCGACGCTTTTATAAAGTTTACGAAATTTCGGCATGACCTTTCTAAAAATATCGACTTTCCATTTTTATCAACCTCGACACGTGAAAACATCCGTTTTACAAAAGTACATCTTTTATTGACTCGAAAGAATATCCGATCTATTTTCGACAACACCTCGAATATCGCAACAAATCCGTTCTTAAACCTAAACCTTTTCGACATTCAATTTACGCTTACAACAAATCCAACATCTAACTTAATCTCTTCGCCAACAATATTTAAACTTAATATACGACAAATCTTAAATAAACGATATAGCCGTAGTGATAACAATATATATATCAAAATAGTCACAACGAACTTTTATGCACAAAAGTACAACTACTTTTTATGTTCTTCCATTTATAAACAAAAATATTAAACTTTGAGACTTGTAGTTTTATAGAAAACTAGATAATGATTTTCACAACGATCCGCTTTGTACACCTTGTTCGGAATGATCATACGAATGCAAAAGTACAACTTATTTATGAAAAAGTAAAGATGACTTACAAAGAAACACGGCGAAAGGTGAATAGAAACTAAGAACAACCCAAACGTTGTTTTATAAAATACCCGGATGAAATAACAATCAACTCGAACAATATATCTTCAAATGTAAATGATCAAAGATGAAAAATGTATGGATTTGTATATATTGGTATATGGTTCGTGGGTTTTGGATGAGCAAGAGAGAAAGAAAGAGCAAATGTAAAGTGTATGTGTGTGAATGAAATGAGAAATGAGATTAAGAGTATATATATATACAACAAAAGTCACACATACACACACAAAAGTCACATATATACAACAATATATCTTCAAGAGGGGACAAGGCAGAGGGGACCAATTTGATCTCCCAATAGGATACTTGTGTGTACATGTCCTTTCCATTTTTCATGCTAACTTGTCTAGGATTTCAAAATATGAAAAATGGTATCCCATGGTGATGGTGTTGGTGGTATCCGGTTATGACAAGCCAAGGGGGGACCAAAAAAATGATTTCCCACATTCTAGGATCACTAGTGCTAGTTGATGAATTAATTTCCAAGCATGCATGCACAACAAAGTGTAGTTAAATTCCACGGATCACGTAAATAACGAAACGAGTAACGGTAACACGGAAAAATTACGAAATTTTAAATATTGCTCTAAAACATAAAAACGTGGCTATTGCCAAAATACTACAATGTTTGGTGTCCCGGTTCGCTCCCGGCGACGATTCTCAAATAATAACGAAATAACTTACCGGTTAAACGGTAAAGCTAAACGAACATTTAAAAATTTAATTTTCTACACAGAAATGGCTAATTTACTGAACAGAAATTCTCGGGTTGTCACATTCTTTCCCCGTTAAAAAAGCTTTGTCCTCAAAGCTTAGGACGCAACCTCTGCGGCGGGTGCATAGTTGGTGAAAAGGTGCGGGTATTTCTTTTGCATTTGGTCTTCACGCTCCCAGGTGAACTCAGTACCTCTCTTGGAGTTCCAGTGTACTTTGACAATCGGTTCATCAAGCGGTTCATTAGCTATGCATTTCTTCAATTTCAAGACGTGAAACGTACTATGAACTCTACTCAACTTCTCTGGAAGTTCTAGACGATAGATAACGGTTCCTACTTTGGCAATGATCTTAAAAGGTCCAATATAACGAGGGTTCAGCTTTCCACGTTTGCCGAAACGTATTACTCCTTTCCAAGGAGATACTTTCAACATGACCTTATCTCCTACTTGAAACTTAAGAGGTTTTCGTCTTACATCGGCATAGCTCTTTTGACGATCACGGGCGGCTTGGATATTGTAGGAACCCGATTTACACTTTCACTTCATATTACGAACCACGAATCAAACCAAGAAAAGAGATAAAGAAAGATTGAGTTATTTTAGAGAGAGAAAGAAGAGAGAGGTTAGAGAGAATGAGAAAAAGAAAGCCTTAATGCTGGTATGGTAACTGTTGTTATATGAAAATTCTACCAACGGTAAGTGTTTATCCCAACCTTTTCCAAAGTCGAGTACACAGGCACGTAACATATCCTCTAACGTTTGAATGGTTCTCACTCTGACCTTCGGTCTCTGGTATGGTAGGCTGTATCATATCCAATGAGTACCTAATGCTTTATGTAGAGACTTCCAAAAATGTGAAGTAAATTTTCCATCGCGATCAGAGATGATCGAAACCGGTACTCCATGCTTTGAGACTACTTCCTTCAAGTATTGTCTCGTCAATTTTTCTAACGTGTCATCTTCTCTCATAGCAGGAAAATGAGCAGATTTAGTGAGACGATCAACGATTACCCAAATTGTGTCTTGCCCAGCCGCTGTCCTCGGTCGTTTGTCACAAAGTCCATTGTTATGTTCTCCCATTTCCATTGTGGGATCTCTGGTTGAACCAACAAACAGTGGTTTCTACATTCTATCTTACCTTTGCACTGTTAAACATTGTGACATAAGTGGTAATTTCTGCTTTATGTTAGGCCACCAATATACAATCTTCAAGTCCTGATACATTCTTATCCGATCCAGGGTGGATGGAATACTTTGACTTATGAGACTCATGCATAATCAAAGCCCTCAAATCACCAAAACATGAAATCCAACTTCGATTGTTTAAGCATAATGTTCCGTCAGCGCGAGGTTCTAACTTGTTAATCATGCACGACAAATCTTCGTTGATGAAAGTTCTCTTCCTTTCTGGCTCCGATTATGCACTCAAAAATATGTTAGGAAGGTTTAACCTATAGTTCATAACCAAGGCTCGAACTCGTAGCGGCTTGCTTCTTTCCTTTCGACTCAGGGCATCAGCCACCACGTTTGCCTTTCCTAGATGATATCGGATCTCACAGTCGTAGTCGCTCAACAATTCTAACCAACGTCTTTGCCTCATATTCAGCTCCTTCTGGTCGAGAATGTGTTGCAAACTCTTATGATCAGTGAACACAACGCACTTGGTACCGTACAGATAATGTCTCCACATTTTCAGGGCAAACACTACTGCACCAAGCTCTAGGTCGTGTGTGGTATAGTTCTTCTCGTGAACCTTGAGTTGGCGGGATGCGTAAGCTATGACCTTCTCTCTCTGCATCAAAACCGCGCCCAACCCTTTATGCGAAGCATCGCAATATACCACGAAGTTCTCACTTCCCTCTGGTAAAGCCAAAATCGGCGCACTACATAACTTTTGCTTCAACAACTGGAATGCAGCTTCTGCCTTTTCTCCCCATTCAAACTTCACGCTCTTCTGAGTCAGTTTCGTCATAGGTCTAGCGATTTTTGAAAATCCTTCGATGAATCGTCGGTAGTAACCAGCTAAACCTAAGAATTGACGAATCTCGGTGGGTGTCTTGGGTGACGCCCAATCTTTGATTGCCTCAATCTTTGCGGGATCAACGTGAATGCCTTCACTATCAATCACGTGACCAAGAAATCTATTACCTTTGACACCAAACTCTACTTTGAAAATTGGCATTACAAATTCTTCCTTCTTCAATAAATTCAAGATCAACTTAAGATGTCCTTCATGCTCCTTTATGCTTTTGGAGTAGATCAAAATATCATCGATGAATACAATCACGAATCTATCCAGATAGGGTTTGCACACCCTGTTCATCAAGTCCATGAAGACAGCCGGTGCAATTATAGTCGACCATCGGCATTACTTGGACTCGTAGTGGGACCATAGCGAGTCCTAAATGCTGTTTGAAATCTCTTCCTCACGAACTTCTGAGTTGATGATAACCAGTTTAGGTCGATCTTAGAGTAAGACTCTTGACCTTGCATTGATCAAACAAATCGTCGATCCTGGAAAGTGGGTACTCAGTTCTTCTACAGTAGCTTGTTCAGTTCACGTTAGTCGATAACATCCAAAAAGAACCATCTTTTTCTTGACAAACTTAAACTGGTGACTCCCCAAGGTGAGGAACTCGGCCTTATAAATCCTCTATCAGAAAGTTCTTGAACGGAGTAGTACAACTCTTCGCATTTCGCTGGTGCTAATCGATACTGGTGCTCGTGCTTACAGGTGAACACAGGGACTATGTCGATTTGAAATTCAACTTGTCGAGCAGGCGGTAATCCAGGCAAAATCTTCTGGAAAGACTTCTAAAAATTCCCGTACGATCGGTACGTCCTCAAGTCGCCTCTCCTCTGACTTATCCTCAGCTTTCTTGGACGTAACTTGTGCCAGATAAACTTGACATCCTTTCTCAATATACTTTTGGGTCTTCGTGCACGATATGATATTCAACTTACTTCCGTTGTCGCAATTATCACCTCGGATTATCAACACCTCATTTCCATAAGGAATACGAACAACCTTCTCGTCACAAACGATCAACGCGTGGTATTTCGCCAACCAATCCATACCAATGATGACGTCAAAACTACCAAGCTCTACGGGCATTAGGTCTATGTCGAACGGATGACCTAATAAATGCCTAATGTGCACCTTTAAAGAATAATATTTGTTTCTGAAATTCTTCCATCGGCAAGTTCTACGGCATAACTAGTGTCTAAAGTGGTTGGTGTAACATCAAGCAAAGCACTAAAGGTAGTCGACACAAAACTTCTATCGGCACCCGAATCGAATAACATAGAAGCATAACAGTTATTGAGAAGAAACGTACCCGTGACAACGTTGGAATCAGGGTTTGTTCCTCCACCAATGCTAAGTTCTTGCGTAGTTTCGTTACCTCCAGTCTAGTTTCCAGTCTTGTTTCCATTCTTGTTTCTTGTCTGGTTTCCACGATTCTGATTCCTCAACTTAGGACAATCCTTCCAGAAATGTCCTGGTCTTCCACACTCATAACCAAATACTACCTGCTGATTTCCAACGGATACTCTGAGTGTTTGGAGCAATAGAGCCCAACTATACCCTAGTCTGATGTCTAACCTTCTTACAGTTTCCACACCTCATAGTACACAACCCTTCATAGTGCAACCTGCACTTAAATTTATTGCAGTAGGGTAGTGGCCCAGCATATCCCCTTCTTTCGTTGTTCCCAGCCGTATAAGCTCTGGCCACATTCTGCCCACTAGTATTTTGCCTCTTGAACGGCGGTTGCTGTCCACGGTTATCCCTTAGGTTACTCTCCATCCTCCTCTTATTCTCAGCACTCCTTGCAGCATAACCCTGGACCTTCTTGTCCATCAATTGGTTAGCAATGCGTATAGCATCTTGGAGTCTGGCTGGATTCGCAGCAATCACATTTCCCTGAATGTTGTCCGGTAAACCTTCTATAAATCTTTCACTCTGTCTTCTTCATCAGGGGACTACTAGTACACAACAAAATCAACTCCTGAAACCTTTGAGTGTAAGCAGTCAAGTCATTTCCTTTCACGGTCAGATTCCACAATTCAGTCTCCATCTTCTGGATTTCATTCCTTGGACAGTACACTTCTGTCATCAACTTCATCAGTTCAACCCAATTCATGGCATATGCAGCCTCAACACCAATGGTTCTCTTATGAGAGTTCCACCAGGTCAAAGCACTGTCCTGCAGTGTGCATGTAGCATATTTCACTTGATACTTCGGTGGACAATTACTGATATTGAACACAGTCTCCATCTTCTCAAACCAGCGGGTCAATCCAACAACGCCTTTAGTTCCCGAGAAATTTGTGGGGTACACTTCAAAAAGTCTTGGAAAGTGCACTCTCTAGCCACTGGCATGAAACCTCCATAGTTCATACCATGATTCCCATTTCTATTTCCATTTCCGTTTTCTCCATTCCCTCCATTTCCATTTCCTCCATTTCCTCCATTTCCATTTCCTCCGTTCTCGCCTTCTTGTTCATCCCCATTCTCATTCAGGGGTTCAAGGGTCCTTGCGGCTTCACGAGCCTCCATCTCTTCAGCTACTCGGCGGGTAACTAATTCTTCAAACTCCTCGGAGTCATGGGACATTCCGATCGGGTGTTAGGCATCTTCTTACCAGATATCAACATTACACTCGATGCTATTCATAGGTAATGGCGAGATCACTAACGGCTATTAATAAAATTAGGTTAATCACATAGAAAATACACGATCAAAATACATATTCACGGAAATCCCATAATGCATGACGCAAGAGCATAAGTAAATCAAATTATGACATCATATCATAGATAAATATCAATTTCATATCATCGAACATTAGTGATTACATCACAACGTTTCAAAATACAGGAAATACGAGTTCTAACACTACGGTTATCACTAAACGCTACTACTCAATGCTGCAATACTAACGAACATCTCTAAGGATGGTAGCCTATGTGCTTCCTAGCACACGCCTCAAGTCTACCAACTCTCACTCGATCATAGAATCGAAGTCGTTGCATCTGCCTCACCTCTCTCTGCATACGTGACATGCCGCGCTAGAGTTGGTCAACTCTCTGACTCTCAACACTCACGGTGCCTCTAAGCCTCCTGTTATCCTCTCCATACAGCAACTCTTCAGTCAAAGCAGTGACTGCCGACTCAACCTCAACAATCCTATGGTCCCTGCCTCTCGCTGATTTCCCTCATAGCTTAGAATACGATGGACTGGATAGCCTTGAGTGTGATCATGGGAAACGCTGAACCAAATCTCTCAAGTCTATACGTAACCTCTACTGCTCCCTCCTGAGCAGGCTCAGGAATATCCTCTGGCATCACAGGATGCGTAACCCTCTCAACTTTGACCTCAACCGGGCCTCTCACACCCGTCTCTGTCTCATCTCGATCAAAAGCCTCAAACTATAACTATAAATCAATCCCTCTTTCCCTTAAGAGTCATCTGCGTAAGCATACACTCGTCAATCTCCACCTTAAATCTCTGGATTAATTATCTGCTCGAAGTGAGGATCATCACTAACCCTGCAATAGCATCATCTCAAACTAATTCTTCTAGGATCAACTCTACATCTGCCAGATAACCAGAATCCTTAACTCTCTTAGGCGATGGTATTAAATCAGCATGGACAGAAGATAAAGCTCCGGATACATGTGATAATGCGGATACAGATGTCATAGGGGACCTACGTCTCTTGCGAGATGGCCCCGCAGAAGTACCCGGTAAATATGGTAAAGAATGATCTGACAATGAGTGTCTCGAAGAAGAATTAGATGAAGCATTTCCGAATGAAATCTGATGATGCATCTTGATGACGAAATCTGAAGAGATGATTAGCAAATGTCTCACAGCAAGACGATGAGTGGGTAACGGTCCAACCCTCTTCCTCGCAGTCATCATGTGTACCGGCCCATTAAGATGGTAGCGGTACGGTCGACCATGAGGAATAGGTTGTCCAGGTGATAGAATCATAACCCGACGACGAGGTATGATAGGTGATCTCTAGGTAGAAGCGGTAATCTCAGTGAAAGGCGTACCATGGGTAGGTGATGGTGGTGTATCTGGTGTATCACTGTCTGTGGTGTCATCATCCGATGATAAAAATGGTGAGATAGCTGGTAATGGTGGTAATTGGTTGATGGAGGTCCTCTGAGGGATCAGGACTCTGATCAGTACAGGTGAGTAATCAAGAGAAGCTGGTGTATAATCTGGGGATGGTGGTATAGTAGGTGCTATGATAGGTGTCTTTGTGGGTATCACTAGTGTGTCAGTCTGAGTAGTAGGTGGGGTAATCACTGGTGTGGTGTCAGGAATAGTAGTAGGGATAGTACCGAACAAGATAACTCGTCCAGCAGGTGTCCCCACGCTATCCTTGATGAATCGAAGAATCAAGATAAACTGAAATAGCATAACATAAAAAAAAAAATAAAAAAATAAAAAATACAAAAAAAAATATAAAAAAAAAACTGACAAGCATGAGATGCCACATATAATCATCTTTATATAACATGCATGATGCCAAAATTATGAATGGGTGAATGGGTACTGGTAAATGCAAATGATAATGAAGAATGAGTCATCGAGCACGTATGATAGGTTGAAATAAGATATACTTTGAATATTTAGTTTATACATAGTATTTAATACGTATTTAATTATTTACGTAGTAACTTAGTTATGTATACGAACTATGTTAAGTTCACGTAAGGCACATAAGCACGTGAATCACCATATGGTTATAGTCCAGACTAGTTTATACTACTGGTTCTCTTTAACATTGCTCTTGATACCATAATGTCCACCCAGACGGGGCCTGGACGGTAATACGTGGTCCGAAGGCGTGGACTTTATAAGCATATCAAGTACAAAGCATAACGAGACGACACTCTAAGGTGTACGTTTTAAATAAACACGTTGCAAGTTTTTAAAATAATAATATAAGTTTTACATCGATTAAAATTTAAAAGATTCAAAGTTAAAATGCGGAAGCTAAAATAAGTTCAACAATTGGTATTTAAAGACATAGTTAAAATCTCTGGTAAACGGTACAGGCAAATAGGATTCAATAGTCAATCAACAGCACTCCATGCCTAAGCACCTGAGAAAAAGCATGCTTATTAAACTGGTCAACATAAAATTGAGTGTATTCTAGGTTAGTTCAAACGTTATTATAGTGGGACCACAAGGATATCAACACGTATGGCTGAAAAAAACAGGTTCATTGAACATATACATCTTCAATAAAAAGTATTTACGTTGCACTAAGCTCATGACACTGAAGCTAATTACGCATGTTAGCTTTTACATGCTTATAAGTTTTTGTGTGCCCTTCCTGGTGTCCGACCAAAGACAACCTACCAGTACGACATGACTATATCTATTTATCGGGCGCCCCGAGGGGTAGTGCGCGCTACTACCGATAGGGATAATTTGTCCCATTAGATCTATTTATTCATTCGCGCTCCTCGACCGGTTCTTCCGTCAAGAGATGACAGTTCATGATAGTTCGGGCAGTAGTGTCAACAGACTACGTTAGCAACACGTAACAGGGAAAATCTCGCAAAGTACTTGTGTCCATTTTTTAGAGACAAGCAAATGTTTCTCACCCCAAGTTATAAAAAATTTATTCAAAACGAGTAAAGAGTGGGCTATGATATCACCTTACGGGTAGTGGATCAAAAGGATCAATCAAGTGAAAATGAATCTCACGGTGCTTAGCGGACATCCTATCATATAAGTAGTTTTTAAGAATGATGTACAACGAATAACGCTTAACGCAAGAACTGATCATTCGAGCACGAGTAGACACGGCGTATCCCTTTTTAAAACGTACTTTCGAAAGTTATAAGTTTTGACAAGTCTCGACACTTCAAAACATCTTAGAAAATATTTCGTCTTTTAGTGTATTTCGTCTTTTAGTGTATTTCGTCTTTTAGTGTATTTTGTCTTTTAGTACATTTCGTCTTTTAGTATATTTTGTCTTTTAGTGTATTTCGTCTTTTAGTGTATTTCGTCTTTTAGTGTATTTCGTCTTTTAGTGTATTTCGTCTTTTAGTGTATTTCGTCTTTTAGTGTATTTCATCTTTTAGTGCATTTCGTCTTTTAGTGTCCCGACACATCAACGTTGACTCAATAACTAAAAATGTTGACCTAAACTCGACACTTACGTTTTTCTACATTTTATCATAAGTTTGATAATAAAAGTATATTTTCTTGTTTGTTTATAAGTTTACGAATTTTCGGCATGGACTTTCTAAAAAATATCGACTTTTCATTTTTATCAACCTCGACTCGTGAAAATATCTGTTTTTCAAAAGTACATCTTTTATTGACTCGAAAGAATATCCGATCTATTTTCGACAACACCTCAAAATATCGCAAACAAATGCCGTCTTAAACCTAAACCTTTTCGCATTCAATTTACGCTTACAACAAATCCAACATCTAACTTAATCTATTCGCCAACAATATTTAAACTTAATATACGATAAATCTTAATAAACGATTTTTAGCAGTAGTGATATCAATTATTTATCTTCAATAGTCTAAAACGAACTTTTAGCAACAAAAGTACACTACTTTTCATTGTTCTTCCATTTATAAACATATATTTAACTTTGGACTTGTCGTTTTATAGAAAAACTATAATAATGATTTTCACAACGGATAGCTTGTCACCTTGTTCGGAATGATCATACGAATGCAAAAGTACAACTTATTTATGAAAAAGCAAGGATGACTTACAAGGAAACACGACGAAAAATGATTAGAAATCAAAAACAACTCAACGGATGAAATAACAATCAACTCGAATAATATATCTTCAAATGGTTGATCTTGTCTTCAAATGTAAATGATCAAAGATGGAAAATGTAAAGATTTTAAGAGAGTGTGTGTTGGTTTGTGTGTTTTATGAAGAGAGTGCAAGAAAATGATTTTGTGTGTGCAAAGGAAATGAATGAGAATGAGATGGATATATCTACAAGGAAAATATCATACACACACACACACACACTAGTGTGTGCCGTCGGTTAGGGGACAAGGAAGGGGGACCAAAACGATCCGCCAATCAAATGAGTGTTAGTACTAGTCCTTAACCTTGATTTATGCAAGCTTGTCTAGGAATATTTGTTCAAATTTTGAATCCTATGCATGTATATACATGCATAGCCGGTTATGATCAAGGCAAAGGGGGGACCAAAAGTGGCTTCCAACATTCTAGGAATATCATGCAAGCTTGTATTTAATTTCAAGAGATACCATGCACAAGTATAGATATAAATCAAAACACGTATCACGTAAATAACGAAACGAGTAACGGCATCACGAAAAATTACAAAATTTTAAATAATGCTTTAAAACAAAAACACATGGCTATTGCCAAAATACTACAACGTTTGGTGTCCCGGTTCGCTCCCGATGACGATTCTCAGATAATAACGAAACAACTTCCCGGTTAAACGGTAAAGCTAAACGAAACTTTTAAAAATTTAAATTTCTAAACGGAAATGGCTATTTTATTAAACGGAAATTCTCGGGTGTCACATTCTTTCCCCTTTAAAGAAGCTTTGTCCTCAAAGCTTAGGACGCAACCTCTACAGCGGGTACAGGGTTGATGAAAAGGTGCAGGTATTTCTTTTGCATTTG
>BQNB010010291.1:0-15213 GCA_026074375.1 Tanacetum coccineum
CTTGCTAACTCAAAACGTATCAGTGTTTACTTTTTGTAATTTGTATAACAAGTACATAAATGAGATTTTTCTTATCGGTGCTTTAAGTAATAAAAAGTACAAAAGATTCCTTTTGTAACCTTCTTTTTACAGTATAACGCAGTTTTATATCATCAGTTTCATGTTTTTGACTTGTTAAACTTTATAATTTTTATTCCGCATTTTCAGTTTCACAGTTTTATAATATAAACAAAATTATAAAAATTTAAAAAAAATTAAAAAGATAAAAAAATACCGAAAAAACATGAAGGGTACGAATGGCTTTTTAAGGAGGGTATGTATAACTTAAGCCTTTTCTTATTTCTCATATTTTTTATCCATACTTTGTTGCTGTTTTAGCCGTACATACTCACATGCACATGTATCAAATGGGACTTGAAACCACAACTTAACTTATAGTTGGTAGTTGGTAAGACACGTTGGATACTACTTGGCCAAAAGTCTGTTTCACTTAATGAAGGTTCTTGACTGTCAAAGTATTTTTCTTAGATTAAGTTTCTAGATGGATAATGTAAATGTTTACAGAATATGCACTTAGGTAAGAAATAAGTAGCAGACTTGCTGATATATATTGATAGAGAAATCAAAAGTGAAAACAGAATTTGAAGGTTGAAGTTATATTTTCTAGCTTCATATTAACCTGCTAGTTATAAGCTTACAAAACTTACTACATATGTTTTTCTTTTCTTCTAAGTATTCTTACTAGGTAAGCTACTTCATAGTTAAGAATATTGTATATCTAATATCCTTAAGAGCTAAGGATATACTTAATGTCTAAGGTTCCTTAACATGTAAAGATGCTTACTAGTGAATTATCCTTCATGACTAACATTACATAATATCTTTTATACATAATACTAATTAAACAAACAATATTAGATACTTTAACACTCCTTAAGATTGTTGTTAGATCTTATAAGCCGAGCTTTGAAGTAATTTAGCTTCTTTCCATTAATCGACTTTGTAAGCATATCCGCGAGTTGAGTTTCGGATGTGCAGTATTTGAGCTTGACTTCTCTATTCCTTTCAGCTTCTCGAATGGCATGATACTTGACATTGATATACTTTGTTCTTCCATGTTGCACGGGATTTTCTGCTATAGCAATAAGAGACTTGTTATCATTAGCATACTTTCTTTGAGAAATATGAACTTCATTAAGTAGTTGCTTGGTTTTCATGCCAAAAAATAGGATAGTAGTCCCAAATTTGAACTCCTCCTGAAGTTTTGATTCAGCAAATGAGCATCGATCTTAGCATACCACGCCCTTGATGCTTGCTTAGGACCATAGAGTGCCTTGTAGAGTCGATAAACTTTTTCTTCTTGGCCAACTACTTCAAAAACTTCAGGTTGTTTTACATAAATCTCCTCCTCGAGTTCACCATTGAGAAATACAAATTTGACATCAAGATGGTGACTTTTCCAATTTCGTTGAGCAGCTATAGCTAATAATACTTGATTGTGTCATGACGAGCAACGAGAGCAAAATGTCTCCGAAATCTACACCGGCAACTTGAGAGTAGCCTTTCACGACCAATCTTGCTTTTTGCTTGTATATTGATCCGTGGGGCAGAAATTTAGTTTTGTAGATCCATTTCACACCTATTGCATTTTTCCCTTTTGGCAAGTCGACAAGCTTCCACGTGTTGTTTTTCTTGATCATTTCAAGTTCGGCTTTCATTGCATCAATCCATTCAGAATGTTTGGAGGCTTCCATGTAGCTTTCAGGTTCAAGAATTAAGTTACAAGACTCGTAAACATCAACAAGCGGTCTTGTTCTTAACACATCAGTGTCATTTGTATCTTCAATATCAAATTCGGGAATATTAACTTCACTAATGGGAGGCATATCTCTTACCAATTTAGTGGTATTCATATGCTTAAATAAACTGTAATTGAAGTGACCAAATATGTTGTGCCATTTCATACTATCATCTTCATTAACACTAAAAGCACTAGCATTTGCAACATCAAGCATAATAGCTATCATATACCATATCAAGGATAGCTATTTTAGAATTGCGAGAATTAGTGATAACGCAACGCGAGTCATTTTTAAAATTCACACCATAGGCATTCTTTATCATTTGTGGTACGTTTAAATCTTCACCCAACCGCTTCTTAGTCGCCGGCGATCTTCATGCAGGTTAAATTGGGTTTCGATATTCTGCCACATATCAAGGTATAGTAATTTGTAAATATTAGCCTTAATTGAAGTTTTGATTTTAGGTAAAAATTCCATATTTGATTTTTTTAGTCTTAATCGAGTTATGTTTCTGAGAAATTGGTGGATAATGATCAGGCGTTTCTTCGATAGCAGATCATTAGAGAGTGAAGGTATGTTTTTTATGTTAATATGTTTTTAAATTTTTTGGGGTTTTGGTGATTGATGATTACGTGTTTTTAATTCTTTAGGTATGAGAAAGGGTATTGTTTGCTCACATTTGGCCCATAGTTTAGGCACATATAAGACTCTAGAAATATATTTGGTACCTTTCTTTGTGTTGATAGCTATAGTACATCTTCCTTTTGCTCGAGTATACCGTCTATCTCCCAGCTTCACTCTTAGGTTGTCTTTGGTGTCGAGACTAATAAAGAAAGATCTTTCTGGAGTCATACGACTTGTGCATCCACTATCCATAAGCCATGTTAGACTATTTGGATGTTTATCAAGATGCGACGCTATGAACAAATGCTCATTATCAACCTGATCCTCCTCGGAAACATTTGCTTGATGAATTCCTTGTGTGTTGTTATGAGCTTTCTTTGCTCTACAATACTTCTCAAGATGTCCAAACTTGTTGCAAAAGTTGCACTTAGAATTTGGTTTATCTTTGAACCAACAATTTGCTTCTTCATGATTCGTGTTTTGACAAATATCACATGGAGGAAAAGTACCTTTTTTGATGTTGAAGAAGAATTTTGTGAGGTAGAGTCACTATTGTTCCTATGCTGAAATTTCCTCTTCCACAAATGTTCTGTTTTGAATTTCCAGCCTTGTTACTTCTAGAAGATACTCGAAAATACCTTTAACTTTCTCCTTTGATCTAATAGAAACCCTTTGCTCTTGTGCTTGGAGTTTTTCTATTATGTTCAGAACGCGTTAGAGTTTATTATAGGTCACGACTAGTTATATGACGCGAAATTTTGCTATAAAAACTTTGAGGGACGCTCTTAATCATCTTCTCCGCTACTTTTTGGTCTTTCACAACTTCTCCATGAAGTCTCGTTTGATTAACCACATCCATCATCCTTGCTGAGTAATATTTCACGTCATCTTTCATTCTTAATAATTCAAATTCTCTTTTGAGAGTTAATAATCTGACAGCTTTTCCTCTATCAGTACCTTCAAAGGTTTCTTGGAGTTTATCCCACACAGCTTTTAGTGTCTCCAAGTCCATTATGGAGGTGAAAATTTGTTCAGCAATACCCGAATGCAAACAGGTTAGTGCCTTGTCCTTCTTTAGTGACTCGGTCTCTTAAGTTCATAACAGAGCAACCGTTGGGTTTTCTCCGAGTGCCGGAGGACTTTTATCGGTCTCTACAACCTTCCATAAACCTTGAGATTTCAAATATGTCTTCATTTTTACCACCCAAATATGATAATGCGTTCCAATACTGGAATTGCAGGAGCATCAGTTGCACTAAATGCCATGTCTAGGCTGATTTTTTGTTGAATCTCAAAAAGTGTTTCACTCGAGTAATATAACAACCCCTTAAGAAGAGAGCTCTGATACCACTGTAAATGTTTACAAAATCTGCACTTAGAGCATCCACTATGGTAAACCTTTCTAATGGTTTATAATTGTGTTATGACATTAATTTATAAACCTTTTAATTTTATACACCTATCCCCACTATGTATAAACCTTTTCAAGTTTATAAACATCTCACATATTCAAGTGCATTAAATTATGAAAAGGTCTAGTATCCTAGACCTCTTCATGCCACACAAGCTTGAAATGGATGTTTACTATGGTTTAAAAGTTTTTAGACCTCTTCATAATTTTATAAACCTTTTCATAAACCACCATAGTAGATGCCCTTATGTAAGAAATAATAGCAAACTTGCTGATATATATTGACAGAAAAATCAAAAGTGAAAACAGAATTTAAAGGCTTTCATATTAACCTTCTATTTATAGGCTTACAAAAGTTACTACATGTACTTTTCTTTGCTTCTAAGTATTCTTACTAGGTAAGCTACTTCATAGTTAAGAATACTAAATATCTAATATCCTTAAGAGCTAAGGATACTTAATGTCTAAGGTTCCTTAACACGTAAGGATGCTTACTAGTGAAGTATCCTTTATGACTAAGATTACATAATATTCTCTAAACATAATACTAATTGAACAAACAATCTTAGATACTTTAACAGATAAGTGTAGTGAATAATTACCAATAGATGCAGAATAATGTTTATGCAATAAGTACAGAAATCATACATTACGTCATGTATTTGGAAGGTCATACATCCAATGTTTTTGTTACCTCTGTCAAACTTTGTTGTTTCTTTTTCAACATCAAACTCACACACCTGCGTACTCGTAAAATATATGTCTTTATTTTTTTCTTATATATGATTTGGAGAACTTTTATCAGGGTAAATTCCCAGGAGGACTACAAGTTGCAGTAAAGAGGCTATCCATTAACTCTGGACAAGGTTTAGAAGAGTTCCAGAACGAGGTCACTTTGATTGCTAGACTTCAACATCGAAATCTTGTGAGGCTCTTGGGATATTGCATGAAGGGAAAAGAAAAGATGTTAATATATGAGTATATGCCTAACAATAGTTTAGATGCCATCATATTTGGTAACTTTCTTGATCCTTCCCTTAACGCCCTAAAAGAGTGATTGGGTCTAGCTTTTAGAAAGGAAAAACAACACATTGCACGTAAGTATACAAAAGAAATTCACAGTCGGAAAAGTTAAAAATTGCAATAGCTTTTGAAATATTTAATTAATTAAAGCATAGACGAATTGCCAAGATATAGTGTTATGCTTTCTAACTTTTAAGTATATATTAAGATTTAGGACTATGTATACTAATGTATTTTTATTAAATTACTTGCAAGATGCAACACAAAGTGCATTGCTGAATTGGCCAAAGAGTTTTGAAATAGTTATGGGAATTTGTAGAGGTTTGATTTATCTTCATCAAGATTCAAGGTTGAGGATCATCCACAGAGATTTAAAGACAAGTAATGTATTGTTAGACGAAGATTTAAATCCTAAAATATCAGATTTTGGATTGGCGAAGATCGTCAATGGTAAAGAAGAGGAATCTAATACCAGGAGAATTATAGGAACCTAGTAAGTATCGCAGAGTAAAACATTTTGAGTAAATATACTGCATATTCCGACCTGCTATAATGATATTTTACTTGATACTATAGCTAGCCCAAATAACTGTATATATTTTTCCTACATATTGGTTATCTCATTATATTATTTGTCTTGATGCAGTGGTTATATGGCTCCAGAATATGCATTAGAGGGATTATTCTCAATCAAGTCTGATGTTTATAGTTTTGGAGTAGTTATTCTCGAAATTGGGAAAAAGAGGCACTATGAATGTGATCATGCAATCAGTCTTCTGAACTACGTGAGTTCAATATCTCATCACGCTTTTTTAATTTTCTGAAGATTCAAACAATCCTGCATATTTCGCTTGTCTATCTATTCATGAATCTTGATTAAGTTTAAGTCAATAAAAATGCAGGATTCGATTAATTGATCTGTATGTTTTCCTTAGCATGCACAACTGAGCTTAAATTCTTTTTGTTTTTTATGCAAATTATCTAATCTTGGATGTATAATTTCAGGCTTGGCAATTGTGGAAGGAGGGTAGACCATTGGATCTAATGGAACAAGTTTTATTAGAAAGCTATAATTCTGATGAAGTATTAAAATGCATCATTGTCGGGCTATTATGCGTGCAAGAAGATCCTGATGATCGTCCTAACATGTCCACGGTAGTAACAATGCTTACAAGTGACATTGCTACACTTCCTGAACCAAAGCAACCGGCCTTTCAAGTAAGAAAACTACCTACCTCCAATGATAGTTGTTATTCTTCCTATCAAGGAAAAACACAAACAAACGTTGAGGTTACAATCTCCACGATACAAGGACGATAAGTATCGTCATTTTGTTTACCAGACAGATACTTGTAAAGTTACTTCAGATTTCATAAAGTTACAGTAGCAAATGCATTTTCTTTACAAAACATTAGGATGAAATTTTGTGTGGATATTGTTAATGTGGAACATAAATTGGATATTTTTACGTCGCTAATGCATAATAGTGTTATCTCTTTTTAAGAAAAGCACATGTCACAAATTAATATGTTTTAATCTTAAAATGGAGCACATAAGAGTATTTTTAATGAATCTATTGGTTTAAGGCTTTAAGCATTCTCAATTACTGAGAAGAAAAGTATCATACTAATATGTAATCCGGTCATTTTACCCTAACCGATTTCTTGTGATGGATGTATAGGAGGCACAATGGGCGGTTCAGACGGGTTGGGTAACATGTCAAGCGAGTTCAGCTGTAAAGAGGTAAATTTGTAACCTAAATCAAAATGGGTTGGATTTTGGTGACCAGTCAATATATATTGTTCAATTCATTATATTTTACAAATGATTAATCATTAAGAATGATTAAGTATTGGGTTTTTGCCGATTTGCCCTCTTTTTCTAATCTGTTCGTTTATCTATCCTTCTTGGTTCTGGGTCGCGATCTTTTTTTACTAAGGGCTTCGTCACGTTTCGATTTGATATTTCATAATTAATCATCATTGATGACGTATGGGTAGGTTAGATTATGTGCGTAAACTATAAACCCTAGCTTTGCTTGGGTTTCTCGTTTTGTAGAAAGACGTGGTTCTACTTGATTTTCTTGTTTTAAGGTTGTATATGGTAGTTGTTTGAGGTGGAATAGAGCGCGGTTTTATAAGCCAAAAAGGTAGTAGGGGAGGGAGAGGTGTTAAGGAGAAGGATCTCAATAGGAATAAGAAGAATTCTGCTTGAGGTATTGGTGTGTCTATGGATTCAGAAGATACTTTGAATGATGTTTCTCCAATTGGTGTTGCATTTGCAGTTCGGGAAGGTGTAACACCATCTGTGGTTGACATGACGGTTGAGATGGGAAAGCAAAACTCTTTGGATGATACTACTGTTCCGGGATCTTTTCCACCATTATCTACGCCGGTTTCTACTACGGCTGGTAATGCCCCTGGTAAGTCTTCGTATGCTAATATAACTGGTAAACCAAGTGGGAAGAAAGTGAATGTTCGTACTTTGTTTACACCCGGGGGTAATGGGATTGATGTGGTTGTAAGACACGTTGGATTCTATTCGAGCTATTAGTGAACGCTTTGCTAATACAGCTTATGGTTTTTTCTTGGGGAAAAAGGTGGCATACCCTGTTGTTGCTAATTATGTTAGGAACACTTGGGGTAAATATGGTCTTGTTCGCTCAATGTTCAGCTCTTTTACCGGGTTATTCTCATTTCAATTTAGCTTCATGGACGGATTAGATGCTATGCTTGAGAATGGTCCATGGTTTATCCGGAATAACCCGCTTATCCTGAAGAAATGGCACCCGGATGAGAACCTATTAAAGGAAGATGTTAGTATTGTTCCAGTTTGGGTTAAACTCCATGGTGTACCTGTTATAGCCTTCAGCGAGGATGGCTTGAGTGTCATTGCTACTAAACTGGGTACTCCTCTAATGCTTGACTCTTATACATCTGATATGTGCATGCAATCTTGGGGTAGGTCAAGCTATGCTAGAGTTATGGTTGAGCTTCGAGCCGATGTGGAGTTGAAAGATAACACTTGTCGTGGCTATGCCTAAAATTACTAGGGAGGGCCATTATACATGTAATGTACGTGTTGAGTGTGAGTGGAAACCTCCTAGGTGTTCATCTTGTAAGGTTTTTGGACATATTCATGAGGAATGTACGAAGAATACAAGTGCTGGTGAGAAGAAGACAGTGAAGAAGCCTAGTCATACTTCTCGAGGAGTTCCGGTTGGTCCAAAAATGGGTTTTAAACCTCAAAAAGAATATCGACCTGTTCCAAAAAAGCCTAATGCTAGTTCTAGTGGTATTAAGAAGAAAGGTGTAGAACCTACTATTGAGGTTAGTAATTCAAATCCATTTGATGTTCTTAATTCGGTCGATAATGACGGGGAGTTTGGTACCAATGGGGGAAATACTAATTTGGTAAATAATGAGGCTACTTCAAGTGGATCATCTTTTATGAATATCGATAATGATGGGGAGTTTGCTAGTAATACCCCTATTGGTGAGAAAATCGATAAAATAGAACGACAAATTGATGAAGGTAAACTTAGGCTGTTGGATAATGACGGGAACCCGCTAGTTCCTACGGGTATTATGGAAAGTGATAGTGAAGTGGAAGTGGTATTTGATGATACTGCTAACATAAGGATTTCAACGAGTGGTAAAGATGGAAGTGATAAAGGTTATGGTACTAATAGCTTGTTGGAACAATGGAGGGATTTTTATCCGGATAATGATGATTATAACCCATACGATGACGATATGTACGAGAATCATGATTTGTCCGAGCACCTGCAGTCTATTTGTGATGATCTTGATATCACGGTCCGTGGCAGGAAGAAGAAATAGATTTTTTGATGTTTGTTGAGTCAATTGTAATCTAGTCTTAGTAGTATCCTCCTATGGAGTAGTTGTGTTTGTTATGTTCGCTTCTTTGCCTATGTAACGGGCTGAGATGTGAGACTCACCCACATCCATTGTACTAAATCGCTTTTTTGGAGTAATACATTTACCGGGAAAACCTTTTACCCAAAAAAAAAGAATGATTAAGTATTGATGATTAGAATGATGATACCATGTTTTGAAAGGATATCGTAAAAATGTGAGTTAATTTTGGCCAATTCTTAAATGTATGTTGCTTATGTGTTTCTCCTTTTACTACTTTTTGTAGTTGTGCATATTCTCTTCACTTGTCATTCATAAATATAACTTAAATCACCAATGTCAACATTTGTTGGTTAAAAGTATATTTAGTGTGATGATCAAAGCATCAATCATGCAAAAGTAAAAAAGTAAATGTCATCAACAAAAGAAAAAGCCAATAAGTCGATCTTTCTCCAAGCATAGTCAAGGTGGTCCCCCGACCACGAAGTTGTGAGCTCAAGTCACAACTGCTACATGTGTGTATGTGTCGTGTGAGAGCGTATAAGTTCAAAAAAGAGAAAAAGCAACAAAAGAAAAGAATAGATTGTCTTTCCTTAGTCATGTGGTTCATAATATTAAAAACAGTGTTGCAAAACAAGGTCTACAAAGCCGATTAATCGCCGATTAGACGCTACAAGGCCACCAATCTTGCCGATTGATGTAACAGGGTCAAACAAATAGGTCAACTGTGGTCAACGGCGATCAATCGTGGTCAACGGTGGTTAAACTTGCCATAAATCTTCTAATCTTGCCGGAAGTACCTAAAACTCACCGTAAACTTGTTTTGGTCACTTATATTATCTGTTTAAATCTATTACAAGTTGTTTTTTTTAGAAAAAAAACTTGCCAACAATATCTAAAACTCGACGGAAATACACAAAACTTGCCGAAAATACTCAAATTTGGCCAATAATGCCAATCCGATTAATCCTGCCTTGACCGATTACAAGCTACACGGTGGTCGACCGCCCCAGCTAACGATTCACGATTTTTGCAACCTTCATTATAAATCAAAAGAAAAAAAATCCTTTTAGTCATTGGTCAATGGTGGGACGCATCAAAAGATACTTGATAGATTCTGATGGTGTAAAGTGTAAAAATTGTAAAAGCACGGTGTTACACGATTTAACTCCCCATGCTAGCCGTTGGATCGGTAGGGGGGGGAGATGGCCGGTTCCCCTTTGCATATAGCTCGTGCTAAAACATTTCGGGCCTCGCAAAAAGGAGTTGACAATGGTCCAAGCTACCTCGGTATGTTCGAGTCCAGAAAGGTGAAATAAAGATTACAAATTAAGAAACAATATGATGGCCTAAGGGTATGAAAATCAGAGGAGCATGAAGCAAAGGTGTGCTGTTAAGTTGTGAGCATTCATTGTCACCGGATATCCTATACGATACATGTATCCTTTTTGTGATTCTAAAACCTGACGAAATTTAAAGGATAGACTAATTTGTAAGACCATGGACCAGGTTAATCACACTCGTTGTGTATTCTTTGATATTTGCTCGTCTTTAGTTGTATGCAGCATTGCTACCATAGTTCTTTCAAGGGGTATGAGATGCTCAATACTTTTTCCTGGCTATGGACAATCCGCCCTACTTCACCCACATAATCTTAATGAAAGAACTATGTATGGTCTAAATTCATAATAGTGTGTCTTGTAACGAAACAGCTTACAGAAGTTTTTGCTTGGTAGCATCAGAGCGTAAAACAAGCAATGAAACACTGAATTATATCTACTAATGTGTAGTATGAAGGTACTTGTTTCAGTGGTTTCACTCAAGAAATAGCAGAGTTTAACTTCTGATGTCAAACGAATCAGTTTTCGTCTTTGGGATTTAAAGGAATACTTCATATGCTTTTTAGGAGAATTTTAATAAGACATTTAAATCCCACAAGTTGCATACGGATTAGTAAGAGTAACAGGTCTGACCTAAAAGTCAATGCTTTCTTTTTTCCACTGTAGCTATGTTTTCGCTGCACTGCTTTCATTGAACTAACTGAAGCACTAGGTGTAAAAGATAAAGCCGTGAAATATGAACCACCGACTGATATTACATATAATTTGTTGGTGCAGTATGCAAGCAATTCTACATTGAAGCATAAGTAACAAACGAAATCACATTTCAGTTTGGCTGCCAAATTAGATTAATGAAGCAACGATAGGAATGTTTTCCCATAACAGCGTCATAGGATAAAAAGGAGCAATGAAACAGTAATTAAGTTTTATTCAACGAAATGTAGTTTGACGGTACTTGTTTCAAGTAGTTTCACACTTTCACTCATGGAAAAGCATAGTTTGACTTATTCAGGTCAAACATAACATTTTTCATCTTTCGGGTTCAAGCGAATCCTCAAAGTTTAACTCATTATGCTCTACCAATTTAAAAAAAAATATTCGAAAAGAATATTTTAAAAATTAATTCAGAAAAAAATATTTCTACTTCGAAAAATTTTATATAAGTTTTATACTTCGAAGTATATTTTTTTCGAAGTATAAATACTTCGAAAAAATTTTTAAAATTTTTTATAAAATAAAATTTTATACTTCGAAATAAAAAATTTATACTTCGAAAATTTATTTTTATTTCGAAAAAAAATTTATACTTCGAAATTTTTTTTTATTTCAAAGTATAAAAAAAGAAGTATACATTTTTTTATTTATAAGTATAAAATTTTTCGAAGTTTATAAAATTTTATAAAAAAATTTCGAAGTATAAATTTTTTTTTTTTATAAAATGTTTAAAAAATTTTATAAAAAAAAGAATTTTTAGTGAGTTGGGTGAGGGTGTGGTTTATTTTTATTTTTTTGTCAAAAATACAAAACAAGAGGGTTTATTTATTTTTTAGGGTAAAAGCCATAAATACCATATGTACTCACATTTATAACTCATTATACTCCATTATTAAATAGTGACATGGCAAGGTAACTGGTTATTGCGGGTTTCATAGTGTATAATGAGTTGTTTACGAATTCGTAGAGTATAATGAGTTAAACACGCGAGTACATGGAGTATTTATGGCTTTTACCCTTAGATTAATGAAGCAACGATAGGAATGTTTTCCCATAACAGCGTCATAGGATAAAAAGGAGCAATGAAACAGTAATTAAGTTTTATTCAACGAAATGTAGTTTGACGGTACTTGTTTCAAGTAGTTTCACACTTTCACTCATGGAAAAGCATAGTTTGACTTATTCAGGTCAAACATAACATTTTTCATCTTTCGGGTTCAAGCGAATCCTCAAAACCCATTTAAAATCCGAAGAATCACAACATAATAAGAGTATTTAGTTCGAATACGAAGCTCAATGCATGTCTAGTCTAATAAAAAAAAGATTAACAAGTCTGACCTCAAAAGTCGATTTTACATTTTTTCTCTAATGTATCTGTAAAAATTCAAAACTATAGATTTGATGGGTGTCTTGAATTGGTATAAGCAGTTTTGAGGATGTTTAAAATAACTTATCTAAACTTGTTATCTATTTATGCGAGACTAGAATCTAACAGCCTTGAAATAATTGGTTTGGAACTGATTATCCCCGTTAACCAACCATAAACTGTTATCAATTCATACAAAAATTATCTTTATAGTATTAAAATTTATAATCTATCAAATCACATATAAATCAGTAAAACCAACTAAACATATGAGGATTTCCTTGTAAACGTTGCCCGTGAAGGGCGAGTCTTTGACTCAGATGTAAAGGGCCAAACCGCGGTATTCCCATGAATTCATTCCACTTATCCAAATCATTACACGTTAACCAAAGGTAACACTTCAAATCATAACAAAATAAATAGATTACATAAAAACAACCTAAAAATCTTTCTTAAAAAAAGTATCAATCCTACGACTACCCTTTGGCGGGGGCGGAACATCTTTACGATTCTCATCAATCTTTCTCTTCACCTGCTCAGTTTTCGACTCCACGGGCGCAGGGACCGGAAGCGAATCCAGCAGAAAATCCGCAGTGGGCTGATGCCTTTTCACCGCGACACGGATATGTTCTAGCTTGATTGTTTTTCGCTTCTTCTCGATGGCGACTTGGGATGATTTCTCGGCTAAGAACTTGACGAAAAGCTCGGTGGAGTTGGAGATAAGGAACAGGGCTTCGGAGTTGATTTTGTTGATTTCGTTGTCGAGTTTCATGATTCGTTTTATTCGGCCCGTTGGGAAGGTTGAGTTGGTGGTTTCTTGTTCTTCTTGATCTGCCATTGATGGTTGATTGTGAGATTTTGGGGTGGTTTGATGATTTTTGTTTAATTTATTTTATTAGGGTTTTTGTTTTGGCGGGAAATTGAAATGCTTTTTGGCGGGAAAATGAAATGTTATTTGGGAACGAAATTGTATTGTATATAAGTATAAAAAATTGTAGCTCGGTGTCTTTGAGTATACAAATTAATCAAAGGATTAAGAGAGTTTTTTTCTTTCAATGTATATATTTCTTTCTTTTTGATAATAAGGGTTATTTTGACAAACTTAATTTATGTTACATATAAACCATCAATCTCATGTTAAATTGTTGAAAATTTAGCATACCGAAACTATTAAGATACTTATTATTTTAAAACTAAGTTTAGTACGTATTATTCTTTTGGTTCTAATTTATTTGTCCTGTTTTCATATTGTGAGTCTTTATTAGTTAATTTTGACTTAAAATATTTTTGTTTGTGTTATTTAATATTTGATGCAAAATATATGAATAGATTTTCTGTTTTTAAATGTATTTTTCATTAGTATAACTTTCAGCTAGTATTATATAATATAAACAAAATTATTTAAAGTCAAAGTTGACAAATAAAGACCTAAAAAGTCAAAACTAGACAAATAAATTGAAACAGATGAAGTAATATCTTTTGATTTGTTTACTAAGGCTGTGCGGAGTAACGAACAAACTCACCATTCAGCCCGAAAGTCACTCTCATTTTGTTACGCCGGTGGACATAACTCGCGCGCGAGTTGAGGGATGAACGGCGAGTGGCTCACCGATAGTGAGTGTGTAATTCTGGCCCCACATGTTTTCAAACCGTTTGGTTTATAATTTTTTTTAAAACACCCCCTTTTTTACTTATAAATACCCACTACTTCTTTCATTTTTATACACAACTCTTCCTAATCTCTCTAAAAAATTAACACTCATTTTTTTTCCAAATAACATGTCTCAACAAAACACTCCCCGGCCCAACAAACGTCAACCAAGAAACCCCAACCGGAGCAATCCGCCGACACCCGAAGGCACGTTTGCGCTCCGAAACCCATCACCGAACACAAACTTGTTACGCCCACAATCATACTATCATCAACCTTACCCAAACCAACCATACCGAAACCCGGCACCGGCACCGCAACAACACGGGTTTTACGGTTACGGGTCACAACCAAACGCTTTTCAGGATTACTCGTCCCAACCTTCATCGTTTCCATTTAGCCACCAAGACTACGCGTCACAAACTCAAATGGGTGGTTCGTCATCACAACCACGTACGGATCAAGTCCATTCTCCGATTAATGCATTTTCGCTCGAAGATTTGTACACGCCTGATTTTTCGGACCCTTCGCAAGATAACACCGGATATTGGCAACCACCCAATCCTTACGAAGCTTCGGCTGAACAAGTCGCGACATCACCAACGAAGAAGAAGAAGGCGACCCGTAACCGCCAAAAAAGGATGGTTCAAAGCGATGATGCACCCCGACAAACTCCGTGGACAATGCAGGAAGAAATTGCGTTGTGTAAAGGTTGGCTTGCTGTTTCTGAAAACAGTAAGCAGGGTAACTCGAGGAAGTCCAGTGGGTTTTGGTGTGAGGTTTTGTCGTACATAGAGAGCAAAACAGGGCAGTACGGAAAACGAACGTACGATATGGTGATAGGAAAATGGAAGACGGTGCGCCCGGCCGTGATTCGGTTTTGTGGGGTTTACAATAACATCATGCGTATGGGTCCGGAGAGTGGAGCCGGAGACGAAGATTACGTTCAGAAGGCATTGATTCACTATCAAATTGATACCGGCATTCCCTTTAAACTTCGCCATTGTTGGGAGATTTTAAAAGATCATCCAAAATGGCAAGAAATAGCAATTCCAACCTTCAACACAGGGTCTGAGGGAAGTAGCAAGAGGCACAAGTCAACTGGTTCTAGTTCGTTCAACACAGAGTCCGGGGAAGCTAGTATTAATCTGAATACTACTGTTGGCGACAACGATGATGATGATGTGCAGGAAATTCGACGACCACAAGGCAGGGACAAAGCGAAAGCTGCTGGGAAAAAAAGAGGGTCAAAATCATCGGCATCGGCATCGTCAAGCGTAAATGAGGATGCATTGACTAGGTTGATGGTAACCGAGATGCGGGGACCAACGAAAGGCAATGGATGAAATAAGGGCAAAAATTAAGGCGAAGTATAACTTGGAGTATTAGTTTACGTTTAAGTTT
>BQNB010010291.1:22133-84330 GCA_026074375.1 Tanacetum coccineum
ACAACATGTACAGTTTTGATCTAAAGAATGTTGTTCCTTCAGGAGGTTTGACTTGTTTATTTGCAAAGGCTATAATAGATGAGTCTAATTTATGACATAGGAGGCTTGGTCATATAAACTTTAAAACTATAAATAAACTTGTGAGGGGAAACCTTGTAAGAGGTTTGCCTTCAAAGCTTTTTGAAAATGACCATACTTGTGTTGCTTGTCAGAAGGGAAAGCAACATAAAGCCTCCTGTAAGACCAAGCTGGTGAGCTTTACCAGCCAACCCTTATAAATGTTGCATATGGACTTATTTGGACCAACATCTGTAAGGAGTATCAATCACAAGACATATTTCCTTGTTGTCACTGATCACTTTAATAGGTTTAGTTAGGTTTTCTTTTTGGCCACTAAGGATGAGACTAGTGAGATCCTTAAAACTTTTATAACTGGCATTGAAAACCAAATAAATGATAAGGTTAAAATCATCAGATGTGATAATGGAACTGAATTTAAAAATAATGACATGAATCAGTTCTGTGGGATGAAAGGGATTAAAAGGGAGTTTAGTGTTGCCAGAACTCCACAACAAAATAGAGTTGCTGAAAGAAAGAATAGGACACTAATAGAGGCAGCTAGGACTATGCTAGCAGATTCATTATTACCTACTACATTTTGGGCTGAAGCAGTTAGTACTGTTTGTTATGTTCATAATAGGGTTTTAGTGACCAAGCCTTACAACAAGACACCTAATGAACTATTACATGGTAGACCACCTAGTATAAGTTTTATGAGACCTTTTGGGTGTCTTGTGACTATTCTTAATACCTTAGATCCCCTTGGCAAATTTGATGGGAAGGCTGATGAGGGGTTCTATGTTGGATACTCTATAAATAGCAAGGCTTTTAGGGTATTTAACACTAGAACTAGGAAAGTAGTGGAGAACCTGCACATAACCTTTCTTGAAAACAAACCCAATGTTGCAGGGAGTGGACTAGATTGGCTCTTTGATATTGATTTACTAACAATCTCTATGAATTATGAGCCAGTTACTACAGGGAATCAAACTAATAGAAATGTAGGTATCAAGGATAATGTTGATGCAGTACCTACTCAACAATATATCCTGCTACCATTACTTTATGATAGTCCACATAGCTCAAAGGATGCAGTTGCTGATGATGCTGGTAAAAAGGCTAATGAAGAACCAGCAAATAAGGGTGAAAGAAATGGTCAATAGAAGGAAGGAGGAGCTTCAAATAAAGAGGATGACCAGAATATGCAAGATTTTAAAGCTGAATTGGATAATTTGCTTGTTCAACAGAAGGAAGGTTATGCTAACAGCACTAACAGAGTTTCTACTGTTAGTCCATCTGTTAGTGCTGCTGGGCATAGTTTTGAAAATGCTGATGATCTTCCAACTGATCCTCTTATGCATGATTTGGAGGATACTGCTAATCTTCTAAATAGTGGTATCTTTAGTGGTGCATATGATGATGAAGATGTGGGTGCAAAGGCTGACCTCAACAACTTGGAAACCACCATGAATGTCAGTCCTATTCCTACAACCAGAATTCACAAGGATCAACCTAAAAACCAGATCATTGAAGACATAAATTCAGCTACTCAAACAAGAAGGATGACCAAGATTTCTGAAGAACATGCTATGGTCAGTTACAAATAGAACCCAAGAAGGTGACACAAGCTTTGACAGATCCAAGATGGATAGAGGCAATGCAAGATGAGTTGCTACAATTTAGATTGTAGAAGGTTTGGAGATTGGTTGATTTACCCAAAGGAAAGCATGCCATTGGAACAAAATGGGTCTATAGAAACAAGAAAGATGAGAGAGGAATTGTAGTTAGAAACAAGGCAAGACTAGTTGCACCAGGTTACACCCAAGAAGAAGGAATTGATTATGATAAGGTTTTTTGCTCCTGTTGCTAGGATAGAAGCAATCAGGTTATTATTGGCCTATGCATCATTTATGGGGTTTATTGTGTACCAGATGAATGTGAAGAGTGCCTTTTTATATGGTACTATTGAAGAGGAGCTGTATGTGTGCCAACCTCCTAGTTTTGAAGATCCACAGTTCCCTGACAAAGTTTATAAGCTAGAAAAAGCTTTATATGGTCTACATCAAGCTCCTAGAGCCTGGTATGAGACATTTTCTACCTACTTATTAGAAAATAGATTTAGAAGAGGCACTATAGATAAGACTTTGTTCATCAAGAAGGACAAAGGTGATATCCTGTTAGTGCAGGTGTATGTTGATGACATCATCTTTGGGTTTACAAAAAAGTCTTTATGTGTTGAGTTTGAGAAGATGATGCACAAGAGATTCTAGATGAGTTCTATGGGGGAGCTCACTTTCTTCTTAGGGTTGCAGTTAAAGCAAAAAGATGATGGAATTTTCATCAGCCAAGACAAGTATGTGGCTGATATATTGAAGAAATTTGATTTCTCTTCAGTAAAGACAGGAAGCACTCCAACAGAGACTAACAAGGCATTGCTCAAGGATGAAGAAGCTGAGGATGTGGATGTTTATTTATACAGATCATTGATGTACTTAACAGCTTCTAGGCCTGACATAATGTTTGATGTTTGTGCTTGTGCAAGGTTCTAAGTTACTCCTAAAGTCTCACATCTTCATGCAGTGAAGAGGATCTTTAGATACTTGAAAGGTCAGTCTAAATTGGGCCTTTGGCATCCTAGAGATTCACCATTTGACTTGGAAGCCTTTTCTGATAGTGATTATGCTGGAGCTAGCCTTGACAGGAAATCCACAACAGGAGGTTGTCAATTTCTTGGAAAAAGGTTAATTTCATGGCAATGTAAAAAACAAACTATAGTTGCCAACTCCACTATTAAAGCATAGTATATTGCTGCTGCTAATTGTTGTGGACATGTGTTGTGGATCCAAAATCAAATGCTTGATTATGGGTTCAATTTCATGAACACCAAGATTCACATTGATAATGAAAGCACCATTTGTATTGTGAAGAATCCAGTGTTTCATTCTAAAACTAAGCACATTGAAATAAGGCACCATTTCATCAGAGATTCTTATGAGAAGAGACTCATTCAAGTAATTAAGATACATACAGATCACAATGTTGCTGATCTACTCACAAAGGCATTTGATGTTAGCAGGTTTAACTTTTTGATTGCTAGCATTGGATTACTTAATCTTTGAAGATGTGTTTGTTAGATTTATGATTGATGTGGTTTGAAGATGGTATTAATGATGAATTTGGAGTTAAAACTGATAGTTATAAGGTTAATGCTGCTAGGCAGGATTTGGTGCTGCTGGGGGAGGTCACAGGTTCGAAACCTGTGGCGAAACCTGTGGCCACCCTTTTTGATAAAACATTTTTTTTACTTTTCTTTTTGAAAACTTTAAAAGAACTAACTAAAATAAGCTACTTTTGTAAGAGGCACTTTTCTTAAAACTTTGAAATAAGCTAGAATCGGCTAGCTTAAAATGAGACATATTGTAAAATACTAAAAAGCAAAACTGTTTGATATTTTTGAGACTCAATAAGCAAAAGATAAGCAAATAAGCTGAACACTATTAACTACCAAGACCTAATAAGCTAATGTGAAAAGAACTTAACCAACAATATGAGCTGAAAAGCTTTTAAAAGCTAAAAGGTAAACTGACTTAATCAAGCCGTTTCTTAAAGATAAATGACCACTTTTTAAGCTAACTTTAAGACAAATTAAGCACTTAAAAATAATTAAGGACTGAAAACAGATGAAATTTAGCATCCAAAGAACACATAAAAACAAGAATTTGGAAAATTGGATTAGAAATAAGCTAAAAAAACTTGAAAAAGGACAGTTTAACTACTAAGCTATTTTTTGGATTTTTGAAGTTTAAGAATTGCAAAGTGCAGCCCTATAATTAAGCTACTAAAAGCCGATGAAAAAACTTACAAAGGTGAAACAGATCAAGCTTGATGACCAATAAGCTTATATAATCAAATTCAGACCTTAAAACTAATTTTATCTTACCTAGATTTACTAATGAAAACTGGCTTTTGGAAATTTGAAAAGAAGACTAGAAAACTTGAACATATTTGGCTTAAAAACAAAATGGCAATTGCAAACCTATTCTAACTCATAACTACTGCATTAAGGACTCAGAAAAAAATGAAAACAACACTAACAAGCTACTAATCAAGTTCAGATCAAACAAGCTTAAATATCAACCAAGGATACCACAGATTCAAACCATGATTAGAAAATACCTTAAAACTTAGATTTAGACTTTGAAAACTTATAACAATTGATTAATAAACTAAGTTTAAGCTGATTAAAGATTATTCAAAGGCCAAAATAGCTTAGGCAGCACTAACAAGAGTTAGTGCTGCTTGTGCCAAACACCCCCTTAAATTTTGGTTTCGCATTTTTACACTACGAAAGTTTGAAACAAGCTAAAACAGATATTGAACTAAGCAAATAAATACAAATAAGCACAAACCAATAGATGATAACATGATAAGCATATATATAAAGCTAAACATTAATAAGCTAATATTTAAGCTAAATAAGAGTGAAAATGAAGTGTACCTTGATCCCAGCCAAACAGGGATCTATTAATGCTCTAAAGAGCTTATCTACAAGCTCCAGCTTGTTAGAAACGTAAGCTAGGGAGGTCTTAAAGCCCTTCCATAAAGTTGGCTTGATCACCAAAATCAAAAGCTGACTTAATTTAGGGGAGGATTTAAGTGAAAATCTAAACTCAGTTAAGCTTTTGAAGGCTTAACAGAGTATAAGCAAGCTTATGTAGTAATTAAGAGCTTATAAGAGCTTATTAGAAGCTTATGACCAAATTAAACAACATTGCATTAAGCAAAAACTAGAATTGAACACGCAATTAAATGAAAACTGACTTTATTGAAAATTTAAAGGATTGCAATGCTTTGGAAAGTAAATTACAAGAAATTAAACAATAAGCTAAGTAAACAATACGAATTACTAATAAGCTAAGCTAAAACCTACATGTCCTAATTGTGTGATCAAGCCTTATTAATTATGGGTGAATGAACCTTGCTACCTTAGGACGCTCCCCAATCTCTAATCTTGGCCCTTAATCAATAACCGCCTCTAAATCATCAACATTTGAATTGTTAGATCGTGTCCACGTCTAATTGACCAATGCGGTGAAGTGGGATTGCCAGAGTGGCTATGCGAGTGTCAGAGGTGTCAAGCAAAGGTTTCTAGAAGCTCAAGAGTGCGTGTGTAGGGATTGATTGGTTTTACCCTGGGTGTTTACTCTTTGTAGAAAACGGGAGGGAAAAAAAGAAAAAGATGTACAGTAAATTGACTTGTGAGTTAGACTTTTATATTGACCCATATTATATAGTTGTGATGTTGGGCTTGGATTGTTACTTGGGCCCAGGATAGGATATAGGATAAATGGACTTGGATTTGTGATATTTTAGGCTTAGTTTTTGTATAGTATCAATCTTGGGCTGACCCGGCACAATAAAATGGGTCCGGGTTGGTCCGTAAAAGATGAGTACGCCTTCGGCTTTGATTTTTCCCGTCTCCCTCAACCGCCCCCTCCCCTTCCTCCCCATATTCCCCTCTCCAGCCGGGTCTCTCCCATTCGTTCACCTCCTTTTTCCGTTCTCCTTTTGGAACAGAATTGAGGTTAAAACTGGTACCTCAAAAGTTAATAATGCTAGGCATTTCTGAGTACTGCTGGGAACTACTTAGTACTGTTAGTCCAAACTTAGTACTGCTGGGCATTACTTAGTACTGTTAGACTAAAATTAGTACTGATGGGCTACCGTTAATACTATTTGGGGTATAACAGATTTTTAGCAATTAAATATAGCCGTTGATATATTTCTGCCAAATATTTCGCTTACAAGGGTCTATAATTTGGATAATTCTTGATCTTTCTTTCACTTATAAGCTTTCTTCAAGATAAAGAATCTATTTTATTTAGTCGGTCCAATCAGAACCCCTAAGCGCTTTCTATAAAATCTCAATTAACTTTGCTAAACTCTCCTACTCTCATTAACGAACATAAACCTGTGACAAACACAACATGGTTTCTTATCTAAAGAAACCAACTGGAAGTAAAGGATTCCAAGAGATAGTAGATTTTCTTAATGAATGTCATATAAGGTTTGCTCTTACTAAGAATCCTACTATCTATGTTTCTCAAATCGAAAAGTTCTGGCAGACTGCTACTGTCAGAACAGTTGATAATTGAGAACAAGAAATTCCTGCCACAGTTGATGGCAAAGAATTCACTATTACTGAAGCATCTATTAGGAGACATCTCCAAATAGCAGATGTGGATGGTATTAGTGTTTTTCCAACTACTAAAAGTTTTGTTCAACTTTCACTGATGGGATATGTTTTAACTGATGATAAACTAACTTTTCAAAAAGGTAAATTTTCCCCTCAGTGGAGATTCTTGATCCATACCATCCTACACTGTCTTAGTTCTAAGAAAACTTCTTGGGAACAATTTAGTAGCAATATAGCAACTACTATTATTTGCTTGGCCACAAACAGAACTTTTAACTTTTCTAAATTGATTTTTGATGGTATGGTAAAAAACATAGATAGTAAATATAAGTTTTTAATGTATCCAAGATTTATTTAAATATTTTTGGACAAGCACAAAAGATTCCTTCATCCCCTTAACATAAAATATATTGCTCCTACTTTAACTCCAAAACTTTTTAGAAATATGAAAAGAGGTTTTTCTGGGGAACAAACTCCTTTGTTCCCAAGTATGCTGGCAATTCAAGCAGAAGAGGGTGAAGGTTTAGGACATCCCTCTGAACCCCAATCACCACCTTCTACTGCTCAACCTATTCCTGAAGAACCAATCCCTAATGTTGTCTCATCATCATATCAAAAGACTCAAACACCTAGGCAAGCCTTAAACCAGGTCACTAATTTACCTCAGACTAGTGAGCCTATACCCAATGTACCAGATGAGGTTATATATGAGGAGTGGGATGACAGAGTGGAAAGGGATACCACTACTGCTGCTAGCTTAGATGCAACACAGGCTAGTGGTAACATAACTAAGACCCAATCCACGACAATACCTAATGTGCCTCTTCCTCAGGGAATTGATGCAGGTGGTAGTCCCAGGTGCCAAGAAGCCACGGGGGGTTCCATTGCTCAGACTAGGTTTGAGAGGGTACCTACACCGCCCCTTGATTCACCTCTCCCAAGAGTTAACACACTTGGAAGTGATGAGGGCAGTATGTCACTTCAAGAATTGATGGTTTTATGTACTAAATTGTTCAGCAAAGTGGAGAGCTTGGAGGCAGATTTAAAACAAACTAAACAAGTCTATGGTGCTGCTTATTCCAAGCTTATCATGAAGGTGAAAAAATTAAAGAAGACTGTCAAGTCCAACCAAGCTAGAAGAAGAGCAAAGATTGTAGTCTCAGATGAAGAAGAGGATTTAGAGGATTCTTCCAAACAAGGGAGGATAATAGAAGAAATTGATCAAGATGCAGGAGTTACTTTGGTTACTCCTACACATAGTCAAGAAGATCAACCTGAAGATCAATTGGGAGTCTTTAGTGCAGCTAAGGTACTTGTAGATGCAGATAAAAATGTTCACACTTATACTAGAAGAAGAAGGGCAGTTAGTACTGGCAGTGGTGGAATTAGTACTGCTAGTAGATTGTTTAGTACTGATGAAGAATCAGTTAGTACTGCTGGTGCATCAATGCCAGTTAGTACTGCTGGTACGATTCAAGAAGTTAACAAAGATAAAGGTAAAGGTATAATGACAGAATCTGAGTCTAAACAAATCAAGACAAAGTTGCAGCAAAGACAAGAAAGAGCTGGTTATGAAGCAACTGTAAAATTGCAAGAACAGCTTGATGAAGAAGAGAGACAGAGGATTGTCATAGTGCATGAAGAAGTTAGCTCTTTCAATATTGAAGAATGGGAAGATATATAAGCTACAATTGAAGCTAATGAAGAGCTAGCACAAAGGATACAAGCAGAAGAAAGAGAAAAATACTCTAAAGCTGAAAAAGCAAGACTGCTTACAGAACTTATCAACCAGAGAAAGATATATTTTGCCCAACAAAGAGCTGAAGAAAAGAGGAACAAGCCACTTACACAGGCTCAACAGAGAACATATATGTCTAACTATATCAAGCATATGGGAAGTCACACTCTGTAGCAATTGAAGAGACTTTCCTTTGATGAGCTCAAGGCTTTGTTTGAAACAACAATGAGAAGGGTGCAAACTTTTCATCCAATAGAGAGTAAAGGTGACAAAATAGTTCTTAAGTTAACAACTGGAAGTTCAAAAATGGATGCAGCAGTAGAATTGGATCATGAAGGTTCTAAGAAGCAAAAGACTAATGAAGCTTCAGGGCCAGTTCAAGAACAACCAAAAGAAGAGGAAACAGAATTGCCATAAGAGGATTTACAACAGATGATGATGGTAGTTCCAGTGGAAGAAGTTTATGTTGAAGCCTTACAAGTTAAATATCCAATCTTAGACTAGGAGGTTTACTCTGAAGATATAAGAAGGTATTGGAAAATTATCAGAGTTGGAAACCATACAGAAGCTTATTAGATTTTTGCTAAGATGTTGAAGAAATTTGATAGAGATGACCTGGATAAGCTTTGGGATTTATTTAAGGAGAGGTTCAGTACAACATAGCCTACAGATGATAAAGAGAAGGAATTGTAGGTTTAACTAAAGAGATTGTTTGAGCCAGATAATGATGATACTCTATGGAAGCTTCAAAGGTATATGCATGATCGTTTGGTATAGAGGCTTTATGATACATGTGGTGTTCACCATGTATCTTCAGTAAGAGGACATGAAATCTTTATGCTAGTTGAAAAAGAATATCAATTGATAAGAGGGCTTATGACTGTGATGTTGGCTAACAAGCTTCAAGTGGATCAATATTCAGAAATGGCAAATGAACATTTAAGGAAAATTTTCATTCTAGTAAACAAACCAAGACACTAAAATGTTTGGAAGCATCCTCTCAACACAAATGGTTTAATTCGAAGAAACTTGATGATTAACAAAATGAATTTCAAGTTAAGGGGAGGATTGTTGGGAATAAAGGCCTCTCAAGTTTCTACTGCTGGTTGAAGAAACTATTGCTGGTAAAGATTAGAGTAAATAGTCTAAGTTATTAATATTGTTAGTGTTATAGTTAGTACTGCTAGTACAAAGTGTTAGTACTGTCAGTTTATTAATACTGTTAGTTATATAGTTAGTACTGCTAAAGTGATATGCATGAGATATATTAGGAATAGATATGCATTGATCACTTGACGCGTTTTGTAAGCCCATTAGGGTTTTCCTTGGTGTATAAAAGGAACCCTAAGGCATAGATCTAGATATCAGTTTTCATATAAGTTTTATATAGTTTTCATAGCAGTCATAGTTCATAGCTTCAAGGTTATTTTTAACCCTATCACTATTCAGAGTGATCGTTTGTTATTAAGGCTTAAAGTTTAGTAAAACTTTGTGTATTGTTTCATTGTTCTTTTTAGTATTACAAACTAGATTCCACATAGTTTGTGATATTCTCAATCTTAGTTTCAACTATAGTTGTCTTGGATCTATAAGACAAGTAAGCTTTAACAAGCTAAGTAAGATTTGTTCAAAAAGGATCAACAATTAGGGTTTATGAAGACCTTAGAAGAGTGTAGGAAGATGATGAACACAATATCAAACCCTAGATATTAAACCCTAATCCGAAACCCTAACTATAAAAACCCTAGTTTCTTCTTGATATAATCCCTTGAAAAAACAATACCCAAGCTTCCAATATACCTTGAATTACCTTAGATATTACTACTAAGAACACTTGTTTACTTGTTACCTTTGTAAAATGAAAACTGTGGAAACTATGAATGGGAAAATTTGAGCCGTGGGTTAAGGTATAGAAACAAGAGAGAAAATTGATTTATTTACTTGTATGAAATAGAAAAGTGTGTTAGCTAATCCTAAGACTTGCTATTTATAAAAGTAGTATTATGGAAAACCATTAACAATACCATGAGTTAAGAAATAAGAGGGTACGGTTTGGGTACAAGGAGAGGACAAGAGATTAGACAATTTATGGAGAAGTGAGTTTTTATGTTCATGTGTTGGTTTATAACTAATGTGATGAGATTTAGTGGAGGATTTAGGATTTATTAAGTGTATGCTTGTATGTAAAACTGGCCATATGGTTTATAGAAGTGTAAAATGATTAAATTTTAGGTATTGGGTATAATAGTGGGCATTTGTTTGAGTATAGACGGGTATTGGGCTTCCGCGTATGCTTAAATGTACTTTATTGCGAAAGGTAAACGTTTTACGTAACCGATAAAAAATAAAATATGAAAAGTTATAAATTATCCTCGTAATAATTATATAACACTTTCTTGGAACAAACTTTTACTTCTTTGATGTCCGTTTACGTTGAAGTGATGATTTTAGTTTTACGCTATTTAACTAAACGTTGAAAATTAAAAGTGAACGCGTAAAAGTTTAAAATAATTAGTTGGATATTTATTGACGTAAACTGAGGTGAAAATGCGGATTGTTATAATATGTCCATGTGTTTGTGAAACTTTTATAAAAGAAAGTGAAATAATTTTGTGAATCTTTAAAAAAAATGGAAGGGTCTTAATATAAGTTTTGTTAGTTGGTGAGAGTGAGTAAACTTGTAGGTTGCAACAAAGATGATGATGGGATTATGATATATTAAGAGTGGATTTTGTTGGTTGGATTAGTAGTGAACGGAATTAGTTTAGTATAGGAACTATTGTGAAGTTTGGATGAATTTTTAGAAGCGTTTGCGAAAAATATGGTTGCTGATCCGAATTTGTTTTGTGGTTTTGGGCGACTTAAAAATGTTTTCATTAGTCAAGAAGGTAGTTTTTGAAAAGCTCGTTTTGAATAGATAGATTTGCATATATCGAACACTAAAAGTGGATTAAAACGGCCAAGTTATGGCGATATGAATTTTTTAAATACTTTTTGGAAAAACAATGATTTATGTTGCTGATTGGAATATGACAATGATTTTTCTTTTATAACTTTTCTTCGATTATGATTTGAACCCCTGAGCTTTTAATAAAATGTTGGCGAAACGTATGTAGACACTAGTATATTAAGTGGAAACTTTAGAAACGTCACAATTATATTATCGGGATTTCTAAAACGGAAAACTTCTAAAAATAGAAACTTTTTGGACATTCATTGAACAATATGACCTTAGTAAGTTTTGGCGTTTAGGAAAAAAATAGGTAGCGCGTTTTAGGATCATGGACTTATCAAATATTAGGGGACGGTATTAACATCCCGAAACTTAGAACTTTCCTAAAATAGTAACTTTCCAAAGTAGAAACTTTTCGTAAAACATGGCGTAACGTAACAGTAAACTTTATACTTTCATAATGACACGTTTTACTATATAAACTAAAGCGTAAACACTCCTGGATGTCTATTGCTTTATCAGCTTCTTATTATGACGTTTCGTAATTATTTCTCAATTTTGAGAAGCGCTTCTTTTAATAGTCCTTGAAGAAATTTGATAGAGATGACCTGGATAAGCTTTGGGATTTATTTAAGGAGAGGTTCAGTACAACATAGCCTACAGATGATAAAGAGAAGGAATTGTAGGTTTAACTAAAGAGATTGTTTGAGCCAGATAATGATGATACTCTATGGAAGCTTCAAAGGTATATGCATGATCGTTTGGTATAGAGGCTTTATGATACATGTGGTGTTCACCATGTATCTTCAGTAAGAGGACATGAAATCTTTATGCTAGTTGAAAAAGAATATCAATTGATAAGAGGGCTTATGACTGTGATGTTGGCTAACAAGCTTCAAGTGGATCAATATTCAGAAATGGCAAATGAACATTTAAGGAAAATTTTCATTCTAGTAAACAAACCAAGACACTAAAATGTTTGGAAGCATCCTCTCAACACAAATGGTTTAATTCGAAGAAACTTGATGATTAACAAAATGAATTTCAAGTTAAGGGGAGGATTGTTGGGAATAAAGGCCTCTCAAGTTTCTACTGCTGGTTGAAGAAACTATTGCTGGTAAAGATTAGAGTAAATAGTCTAAGTTATTAATATTGTTAGTGTTATAGTTAGTACTGCTAGTACAAAGTGTTAGTACTGTCAGTTTATTTATACTGTTAGTTATATAGTTAGTACTGCTAAAGTAATATGCATGAGATATATTAGGAAAAGATATGCATTGATCACTTGACGCGTTTTGTAAGCCCATTAGGGTTTTCCTTGGTGTATAAAAGGAACCCTAAGGCATAGATCTAGATATCAGTTTTCATATAAGTTTTATATAGTTTTCATAGCAGTCATAGTTCATAGCTTCAAGGTTATTTTTTAACCCTATCACTATTCAGAGTGATCGTTTGTTATTAAGGCTTAAAGTTTAGTAAAACTTTGTGTACTGTTTCATTGTTCTTTTTAGTATTACAAACTAGATTCCACATAGTTTGTGATATTCTCAATCTTAGTTTCAACTATAGTTGTCTTGGATCTATAAGACAAGTAAGCTTTAACAAGCTAAGTAAGATTTGTTCAAAAAGGATCAACAATTAGGGTTTATGAAGACCTTAGAAGAGTGTAGGAAGATGATGAACACAATATCAAACCCTAGATATTAAACCCTAATCCGAAACCCTAACTATGAAAACCCTAGTTTCTTCTTGATATAATCCCTTGATAAAACAATACCCAAGCTTCCAATATACCTTGAATTACCTTAGATATTACTACTAAGAACACTTGTTTACTTGTTACCTTTGTAAAATGAAAACTGTGGAAACCATGAATGGGAAAATTTGAGCCGTGGGTTAAGGTATAGAAACAAGAGAGAAAATTGATTTATTTACTTGTATGAAATAGAAAAGTGTGTTAGCTAATCCTAAGACTTGCTATTTATAAAAGTAGTATTATGGAAAACCATTAACAATACCATGAGTTAAGAAATAAGAGGGTACGGTTTGGGTACAAGGAGAGGACAAGAGATTAGACAATTTATGGAGGAGTGGGTTTTTAGGTTCATGTGTTGGTTTATAACTACTATGATGAGACTTTAGTGGAGGATTTAGGATTTATTAAGTGTATGTTTGTATGTAAAACCGGACCTATGGTTTATAGAAGTGTAAAATGATTAAATTTTAGGTATTGGGTATAATAGTAGGTATTTGTTTGAGTATAGACGGGTATTGGGCTTCCGCGTATGCTTAAATGTACTTTATTGCGAAAGGTAAACGTTTTACGTAACCGATAAAAAATAAAATATGAAAAGTTATAAATTATCCTCGTAATAATTATATAACACTTTCTTGGAACAAACTTTTACTTCTTTGATGTCCGTTTACGTTGAATGATGATTTTTAGTTTACGCGATTTAACTAAACGTTGAAAATTTAAAAGTGAACGCGTAAAAGTTTAAAATAATTAGTTGGATATTTATTGACGTAAACTGAGGTGAAAATGCGGATTGTTATAATATGTCCATGTGTTTGTGAAACTTTTATAAAAGAAAGTGAAATAATTTTGTGAATCTTTAAAAAAAATGGAAGGGTCTTAATATAAGTTTTGTTAGTTGGTGAGAGTGAGTAAACTTGTAGGTTGCAACAAAGATGATGATGGGATTATGATAGATTAAGAGTGGATTTTGTTGGTTGGATTAGTAGTGAACGGAATTAGTTTAGTATAGGAACTATTGTGAAGTTTGGATGAATTTTTAGAAGCGTTTGCGAAAAATATGGTTGCTGATCCGAATTTGTTTTGTGGTTTTGGGCGACTTAAAAATGTTTTCATTAGTCAAGAAGGTAGTTTTTGGAAAGCTCGTTTTGAATAGATAGATTTGCATATATCGAACACTAAAAGTGGATTAAAACGGCCAAGTTATGGCGATATGAATTTTTTAAATACTTTTTGGAAAAACAATGATTTATGTTGCTGATTGGAAATATAAAATGAGTTTTCTTTTATACTTTCGAGTTGATTTGAGCTTTTAAAATGTTGGCGAAACGTATGTAGACACTAGTATATTAAGTGGAAACTTTAGAAACGTCACAATTATATTATCGGGATTTCTAAAACGGAAAACTTCTAAAAATAGAAACTTTTGGTATTCATTAACAAGATGGACTTAGAAGTTTGGCGTTTAGGTTTAGGTAGCGCGTTTTAGGATCATGGACTTATCAAATATTAGGGGACGGTATTAACATCCCGAAACTTAGAACTTTCCTAAAATAGTAACTTTCCAAAGTAGAAACTTTTCGTAAAACATGGCGTAACGTAACAGTAAACTTTATACTTTCATAATGACACGTTGTTACTATATAAACTAAAGCGTAAACACTCATGGATGTCTATTTCTTTTATAAGCGTCTTATTTGACGTTTCGTATTTATTTCTCATTTTTGAAGCGCGTCTTTTAATTAGGCCGCGGTTAGAGTCGTTCGATTCCGTTATACTCTTCGTTGAATTACTTTCTCACCATTTGCTTAAGGTGAGTTCATAGCCACACTTTTCTAACTAATTTTACTTACGTTTCATAACTTTAGGGTGAGAACATTGTTGCTTTCAAATAAAATGGACACAAGAACTTTACGTGAGATTTTCCCTATTTACGTGTTGCCTAAGTTTTGCGTTTAGATGACTACTATTGCCCAAATTATCATGACCCATTGATTTCTTGACCGACTGGCTGGTTAAGTAAGCGTGAGTGTTATAAATACATCTATGGGGACTGCTTATCCTCGTCCGGGTAAGTAGCGCTTACTAGTTGCGGAGATGCCAAACTAACGGACGTGTAACATGTCCGATTTTATTTAGGTTATCTTGATCAGATACCTATAGGACAAGCCTTTCATAGCATACTTAAATGCTCGATGCAAATTGAGCTTCGATGTCATGAGCTTAGTGCAACGTAAATGTCGTTTTGCAAATCTTGTGCTCCACCTTATTGTGTTTAAACCAAACCTATGGATTCACCAACATTATGTTGATGTTTTAATAATGTTTTCAGGTGCTTAGCTTAGATTTCTTTGATTGCTATGTGGTGTCGGCTTGCATTGGCCTGAATTTTCAAGAATTTATCAATTGATTAAACATCGTTGTCCATTTCTAAAACTTATATTCGCTTTTGCATATTATCTTTGAACTTATGTAAAACTTAACTATTTTTATTTAATGCAACGATGTTGTATTTCTAAACGTACCCTCAAAGGTCGTTCTTTGTACTTTGTGTGATGTATATTATGACGTCACGCCCCCGGACACGTGTTTTCGTCCAGGCCCCGTTTGGGGGTGACAAATTGGTATCAAAAGCCAAGGTTATAGAGAAGCAGGTAGAAAAATTAGGTTTGGTTTATAACCAGTATGTGATCCTTACATGCTTTTACATGTGCCTTATACGTGCTATTGCTATGGCGTATACTTGAATATCATTTTGCCTTGAGCCTACTATGATATGGGTTTACGTCTGCCATGCGTTTATCTTCCTTGTGTATATGTTGCTTTGCGTTTATTTTTGTCCTTGACATTTTGCTATGAGCTTACGTTTATCTCACATTTATCTTTTCTCTGCGTTTATGTTTGCCTTACGTATATTTCCTCTTTTTTATATAGAAGTTTTCTATATAAAATACTAAACTTTCCCCAAGACATTGTGAGTGACACGATGGTCTCGTTTGTGGAAACTAGAAAAGGGGTTGAATAGTTTTTACCATTTTAAAATAAAACTTAGATTGTCGACTTATGTGAACTCAAGAGATATACGCAAGTATATATGATAGCGATGCAATAAGTAAATAAGTAATCTACGAAGTATGAACAAGTAAAGATAAGAAAGATCAAACCGATAACACAATGATTTATAGTGGTTCGGCTATGAAGCTCCTCTTCGCCCTACTCCACTCCCCAAGTACCCAACTCGAGAGTTATCTTCACTATGTCAACAAGCTCCCTTTAGGCAGAGAAAACCGTACACGTCGCTTACACTTTTTCCGTTACTAAGCTAAATACCGAGTTCTACTTCGAGATAGAACCAATCTAACACACTATGTATTTTATGGCCTAAATACTAACCTATCATACACATATGATATACACAAGACACAACACAAGATATACAAGATGAATGTGTTAGCCTTAAATATGTTGACTTACACGAAATTACACTAGTTATTAATAGTCAAACACACAGGGACTAGATTAGACATTATAGTATAGTTTAGTTGTGTTTGGACTATAAATACCCCCTCCATACTTTCATGGAGGGGTGAGGATTCATTTTGTAAAAGTGTGTGTTCTTGTTTCTCTCTCTCGACACACACATCTTCTCTCTACTTTTTCTCTCTAATAATATGGCTAAGCATTTATTTTATCCTCCCCGACCTCCGGATCGAATCATTTGTTAGTGATATCTTATTATTAACAATTGGCATCAGAGCTGCAGGGGTGTATTGTATCATGTGTTTGTTGTTTCGGTTACTATTCTGTCTCGGTTACTGTTCATTCGTGGTATTCAGCTGATAATTTTTGTGTATTTTTTTTGTGAAAAAAAAAATCATGAAAATGGTTCTTTTTTTTCTTACTGGTTGTTGGCTGTTTTTATACAGTTTCTTTTTTGTGGATTAAGTGTTCTTCTTCTCCTAAGAATCAACCAAGAAATTGATTTATTATTGTTGTTATAACTTCTGTCTCAATCTGGTTTTACATCTATTTTTTTATGCTTAAAAGACGAGTTATTGTATAAACAGATCTGGGTTTATCTTTGTTTCTTCATAGCAGTTTGGCTAAATGAAAAAAAAACACAGATCCATATTTTTAGCTGTAAAAGACAGTTTTTTTGTGGTTTTTTCAAAATGAAAAAATCATACCAGGGTGGTCCAGGCGAACTATACCAATGGGCGATTTATACAACTGCCACTTTGGGCGAGTTATACACTCACCTTTGGGCGAGTTATACACTCAAGTGGGGCGAGTTATACATGTAACAACAGGCGAGTTATACGTGTATATAGGGGAGAACTATACATGTTGTAAGCCAGGCGATTTATACACCATACCAAGACTGAGTCAACTCGGTATTTACCGAGTTAACCGAGTCAACTCATCGAGTCCCAACGAGTCAAAGGTCACGGTCAACAGAAATGAAGGGGACGAAGACAGACTTAACAACAAGCCAACATCATCACAACCAACCTTCATAAATTACAACTTCAACAACACCACAAATCTAATCCCATTGTCACATTAATTTCAATATAACAAATCCAATCCCATCACTTCGTCACAAATAATCCTACTCCATCTCCATCTACTCGACTCGAAAAGAAAAAAAATATAAATAGATCTCAGATTTCTTTCGTGTTGTACAATAATCATAATGACCTTGGTAAGATCAATCACGAAATAGAAAAATCATCATAGATCTATTAGAAAAAAATACCTCCTTGTTTATATCCGAATTAAAAGAGTGAGTGATAACAAAGTCGTTATATTCAATCTTTATCTCGTTTAGAATATCACAAGACCAATTACCCTTACCGAAGACCTTGTTCAAACAAGATCTTGAAGTCTGTCACCGAATGAAAATCTAAAATTTGGTTTGTGTACTACTCGGGTTTATGCACTAAGAAGACCATACCCACATCAAAATTAATGGGGCTAGTTTAATCAATTAACTGATGGAGCTTTTGTTTTGATTAAAAACAAGTTGAGAGTGTGGGTTGAGATTTATGTGTATGTATAAACATTGAAAGGGGTTCGATTGTTAGATGGAGGTAAGTGGATGGTGTTCTTAAGTATTTGACTGCAAGCAGTTGGGAGAGAAAATAATAAGATGTGGGCGGGTGTTTATGTATGATTATGGTTAGGATTATATGGCGTGGGATTAGGGGGTAATGACTTTATATAACCCTAATAATTAGGGTCAGAGTTTGTGATGGATTTGGGTTGTGTAACATAAAACCTGGGTCGGGTCTTAAAAAAATAAATGAAGTGGGCGAGTTGGTTTTAACAAAAGTGGATAGAGACTTGGTTTGTTATGATACTTTAAGTCCAAAAAACGCAAATGGTTTATCTATTAAATGGGTTGTTAAGAATGGACTAAGCTGGGTATAAAAGCACTATCACGACAAGTTTGACTAGACAATATTGGTTCGTTAACGACAATTCAAAAACAATATTTGTCCTAGTTTAACGACATTCTAGAAAAACAACACAACAAACACGATACATAACAATAAAATGATCCGAATAAGATTCACTAAAACGACAAACTGCTAAAGATTCGGATTACGATGACAAGTGATCATGGAGTTGATTTAGTATCCCGTATTTGAGCTTGAAGTTGGATTTCACGAAGGCATCTACTTATTTCATCATCGAGACTTCCTTCTATTTTCTACCCCTTTTCTTTAAACCCAATATATCGATTGATGACTTGCTTGAGCACAAAAGGAATATGATTAAGACTTAGATTATCTAGTTTCCAGTAGTCGGGGTGGTTGGTTGAAGACCTGGATAACTATCACTTAAAGGAGTTACATTGTAGTACTCAGTGTCACACGCAGAAGACGATGTGGATAATTTCAAGAGGTGTTGTACTTCTTATACTTTTAGGACTGGGTATAGAGTACATAGAGATTTAATCTTGCACCGTTCTTTAATAAACAACAGTGCAAGCTTAAGTAACAATTTTGGGGGATTTTACTTCATTTTCAAGTTTGGTATATCCAGTTTACTTCACCAAGTGGTCACAACAATATCCGACAGAATACGAGGTTGGTAAGTTAGCCAGAGAGATTAAAGGTTGAGATGTAATCAGTAATTCTCATGGGATATAATTGTCCCATTCCAAGACAAAGGTACTTCACCGTCTAAACAAAATTTTCAAAGTTCTTCAACGACATTCATATACAAGACCTTGATTATACCAAGTTTTCTTGATTCTTGCTTCATCTCCTCTATGGTTTCTGAAGACAAGAGGGTAATGCTTTGTTTGGATTTCAAGATTTGTGCTTAAGACAAGAACTTCTCGAGTATATGTGCGTACACAACAATGATGCTTCTGAGAGTTCGCAACCATCATGGGGGAAAATGTGTACATTCGGGACTTAGTTGACTTTGATGTTACCATGTCAACTTCCAGGGGGAAGTAGTGTATACTACTTTACTTAGTATGGTTTATGAAGTATACTGCATACATAAGAAGAATTGTTGCTGATTTCTTGCATGCACCCCCGAACGAATATTCACCAAGCCCTAATAACAAGAAGCAGTGGTTGTCGGTGTGGTTTGACTTCTATAAATTTCCGCTGTGCATGTCAATGACAAGTAGAAGATTGTTCAAGCTACATCAAAGTTTTAGAATCTGCTTAAGATAGGGATACTGGTTTGGGTGAATTTGATTCAGAAACTTTTCCAAAAAGGAGTCTATGAAGAAAGCTTTTTGAGACATGATGCATGAATTAGGGGGAAGTTAATCCAACTCATGCATACTACAATGGTTCCAGAACAAGTAAAGACAATGAAGATCCAAGCTGGAGTAAAAGTTTCAAGACAAGGAGAACTCAGAAGACATCTTCAGCTTTGGAAGACTTTATTTTATTGTAATTGTACTTGATAGGAACATTGTAAGTAATTTCGTACGTCCACATATTGGGGGAAGATTGTTAGCCTTAAATATGTTGACTTACATGAATTTACACTAGTTATTAATAGTCAAACACGTAGGGCCTAGATTAGACATTATAGTATAGTTAATTTGTGTTTGGACTATAAATACCCCCTCCATACTTCCATGGAGGGGTGAGGATTTATTTTGTAAAAGTGTGTGTTCTTGTTTCTCTCTCTAGACACACACATCTTCTCTCTACTTTTTCTCTCTAATAATATGGCTAAGCATTTATTTTATCCTCCCCGACCTTCGGATCGAATCATTTGTTAGTGATATCTTATTATTAACAGTTTTCATACGTTTTCGCACGCTTTCGCGCGTTTTCATTTGTTTTCGCACGTTTTCACGCCTTTTAGTTAGTTTTTAGAAGTTCTCGCACGTTTTCTTATGTTCTCGCACGATTTCTTACGTTTTCATCCGTTTTCATACGTTTTCGCACGCTTTCGTCTGCTTTCGCACGTTTTTGTCTGTTTTCGCTAATGATTATCACAATCGTGATGACACTACTAAACTATTAACACTTGAAGCTTGACGTCTTCGTAAGGGTTCTTCACTAAAGAGTGGAATGAGTTGATCAATTGTAATGGATTATGTGACAAGTATAATGATCAAAGAATATAAGAGATACAAGATGTATGTGAAAAATATTTTTCAAGAGTTATCTTAAAATGAAAGCTTAAGGTTGCTATTTATAGGCAAGCCTTTGAAATTCAAATTTGTCCCAGACAACTGGTTCATGCGACTCACGGATCCACCATAAGCTGGATCCGTCCCTTGTATTAGGTGGATCCGTGGGTGGAGCTGTGACAACATTTGTCATTTTGTGATTAACCCCAAATCTATTCAAAATATTGTTTTGTACTTAATAAAATTAGTTTATTAGATTCTTCTAGAACAAAATATTTCTTATCACCAATAAGGAAAGATTTTCTAAATTTGGGAAGATCTAGAAAGATTTGGAAAGATTGTTTCCACTTATGGTTAATCTTATTTTGTCTTACATGATTAATATAACTAGCTTATAATTAATCATGTGTTAACTTAAATTATTTGATTAGAAAAGGTTTATGCAAATGATAATATTTTTCTTTGATCATAAACTATGTTTAATAATGCTTGAATCAAAGTTACAAAATCTATCATTTTTAAAAACCTTTTCAATCTTCTCAAAATAAAAACCTTCTCAATCGATCCGGATTATATATATATATATATATATATATACACACACATACTTACCTTCCTTTGCGTATATTTTACACTTATTTATATAAATGTTATTTATATAAATACATAGAACCTTTCTTAGCAAAGTAATACAATAAATCGTATGTCCTAAATATCTCCAAACAGTAATTTAACTTAAAGTGATAATTTAGCCATCATTCATTTATCCATTATGCATTCCATTCGCCATGATTACGATTCCCATCCCTGTCCATTTATGCATATTCATTTTACCATACACATCTTGCATCACGTAACATTTCATACTGCATGTATTCTTGCATATTTTTCATATAAAGTCAATTTTATATAAACTCATGCTTGTGCATGTCTGACTGCGCCTACTATTCCCGTCTTTACTGATTCCTTTGAGGAGAGTTTTTGAGATACAATTGACATCAGTGTGGATGTTATCCACCCGGTTCCTATCACTCTAGTTGTTTTTCCTGCAGCAACCGTTGTGACGACACTAGCCTAACACGGGGAGGTGATACGGGGTATTCAGGAGCGGTTGACTACAAGATGCACACACAACGGTAGGATGTAATCGAGGAGGAGCTAATGCACAAGAGAGAGAGAGAGAGAGAGAGAGATAGAGAGAGAGAGAGAGAGAGAGAGAGAGAGATAGAGAGAGAGAGATAGAGAGAGAGAGATATATAGAGAGAGAGAGAAAGAGGCCTGAGACAGAATAATACGCAATGAATAAGCTAAAACAGAAATAAGCTATGAAATTGTAAAATGGGACTTACTTTGATCCTTTTGTACAAAACAAGGATTAAATGCTCTTAGAGAGCTTTTCGACAAGCTCCAGCTTGTTTAATACAAGCTGGTAAGGTCTATAAGCCCATCCAAATTTGGCTTATCATCCAAAACAAAAGCTGAGGTAATTTTAGAGTGAATTAATGAACAGGAACTTAAATAAGCTTATTAGAAAGCTTATCTAAGAAACATTAGATTATAAGAGCTTATTGAGTTTGCTTTAAATGAAAACACATTGCATAATAAGAAGCTTAAAACTAAGATATTCAAACATAATTTAAAGAAAATGGAATTTCATTAACAAAAAGAAGGTTACATTACTTAAAAAAAGTACATTAATAAGCTGAAAGTAAAACTACACTACTCCTAAACTAATGATTACAAATGAAGAATTCCAGACCTATTTATAGAAGAACCAAAGTGCGGGGTGTGCTTCTTGTGTGAGGAGCTCATAAGCTTTTGATCTTAGCCTTTCATTCCAAACCGCCTTAATCTCTAATCTATCTGAGCCCTTGATTTGATGTGACGTCTTATCTACCAATGAATGCCTCTGGGATCGCCAACGTGGCCTGCCAAAAACGTCATTGCGTGCGTCATATCCATCTAGAAGGGTTAATTTTCATTTAAGCTGGGTTAATTGGGTGTTAGAGGTGCAGGGTGAAATTTGGGACGGAGGGTGAACAGTAACTAATTATGCGCGTTACTATATTTGACCGGATTCAGGGTTATGGTTTGGATTTTACTTATTATTATTGGGCCAGGAATGGGTTTATTTGTAATGGATTTGGACTTGTATAAAGGTTTAATATTAAGGTTTATATTATGGGCTTATATTTATGAAGTATTAATCTTAATGGGCTGACCCGACCCAATAAATGGGTACGGGTTGGCCCATTAAGAATGAATACGCATTCGGCTTCGATTTTTTGCACTTTTTCCATTCCCGTGCTCGGTATTGTTCGATTTGCCTTTGATTTTGTCCTTTTATTTAATATTCGTACCTGAAAGACACAAATCATAAAATACACATATACAATGCATTTTTTTATCTGTTTTCGTTCAATATTGGTCTTTTTAGCTCGTTTTATTAGGTAAAAGGTATGTGTATTTAAGCACATACCAGTGGAATTCACACAAAAGGATAGTTGGAGTTGATGCTGTGTTTGCTATGACATGGAGAGATCTTATGAAGTTGATGACGGAAGTGTATTGTCTAAGGAACGAGATACAGAAAATGGAAACTGAATTGTGGAACTTGACTGTGAAGAACAATAATTTGGCTACTTATACTCAGAGATTTTAAGAGTTGACTTTGTTGTGTACTAGAATGGTTCCAAGAGAGGAAGACCGAATTGAGAGGTATGTTAGAGGTCTCCTTGACAATATTCAAGGGAATGTGATGTCTGTTGAACCAACGAGACTCATGCAATTCGGTTGGCTAACAGTTTGATGGACCAAAAGTTGAAAAGCTATGCAATTAGGAGTGCTGAGAACAAAAGAAAGTTTGAGAGCAATCAAAGAGACAATCATGCACAATAACCCTCGTTCAAGAGGCAGAATATAGGAGGATCAAATGTGGCTAGAGCATATACGACTGGTGGTAATGAAAGTAGAGTTTATGTTGGACCTCACCCTCTTTGCAACAAGTGCAAACTACATCATGTTGGGCCATGTACTATAAAGTGTAGAAGTTGTGGAAAGATTGGTCATTTGACCAGGGATTGTAAGCCTGCGGTTGCTGCGGCAGTTAATCAGAGGGCTCCGATGGTGAATCAAAGGATTGTCACATGTTTTGAATGGGGTAGACAAGGGAATTTCAAGAAGGATTGCCCCAAACTGAAGAATCAGAACCATGGAAACAAACTTGTTATTCCTGAAGCTAGAGGGAAAGCTTATACTATTGGTGGTGGAGATGCAAACCTGGGATCCAACGTTGTCACGGGTACGTTTCTTCTTAACAACCATTATGCTTTTGTATTATTTGATTCGAGTGTCGATCGAAGTTTTGTGTCGACTGGTTTTAGTACCTTGCTTGATGTAATCCTCGATACCTTATACGTTAGTTATGCTGTCAAATTAGCCGACACAAGGATTGCCGAAACAAATAATATGCTTAGAGGTTGTACTATAGGATTATTAGGTCATCCGTTCAACATTCAAGGAGACGGGAGTGATAAGGGGAAGAAATCTACGTTGAGTGTCATATCGTGTACGAAGACTCAGAAGTATATAGAGAAAGGTTGTTAAGGTTGTCAATAATTGTTGTGGACATTTTGTTGGGACATATTAGACTTAAATAGTTGGACATAAATTATAGGACCTAAAGTATGCAAGATATGTTGTATTAATTAATTTAGAGGACTTGTAATAATTTAATCATGTTATAATTTATAAAACAAGTTCATAAATTATATTTACACGAACAATTTGTATTTTATGTAAAGATATAAATTTTTATAAAATATATAAACTTCAGATTTAAATAGTACATTTCAACACGATTCTGAATATATAAGAAACTTAAAAAACAGAGTTATAACGAAGTGGATACGATTTTTACAAGATTAAATATATAAAAGTATTTTTATATATAACAGTTTGATTTTACTGTTACTGTACATATTTCTATAAAATATGTAAACATTTTATTATGATAGATTATCTCGACACGATTTCATACATATAAAGAACGCGTAAAACGGAGTTAAAACGAGAAAGTTATAAGTTTTTAAAGACTTCGGAAAAGTATTTAAATTCTCACAGTTTTATAAAATTGTGAGAAACTGCGTGAAAACTGCAGAATCTGAAAACATAGTTTTTGAGGGCTTTCGGGTCCGATTCGGCCAAAGTATAAAACAAGTTATTCGGAATAACGTTTTACTATTGTTATCAAGTTATCGGAGACTATAAGTGTAAAGATATTTAACTAGAAAAATATAAAAGCTAGTTAACTTTTATAAATTATTTACTGCATTTTTATAAAGAATACAAGAAGCTGTTGGAATTATAAAATGTGCTTTACGAATGTTTTCGGGTTCATTTGGGCTATAAAAACCTTAAGAAACAATGTAGTATTACTTATATAATATTTATACATATTTTTAACTTTATAAATATTATTTTATAAAATAATTAAACTACTTATATGGTATCATTATATAAACAACAAAAATATTAAATCAAGTGTTATTAACAAATAATCAATTATTGGACAAAGATAATATTTTTACGGATACATATACTTGGACATTTAATTTACAAGCATGACTTAAATATTGTTTCCACATTTATAAATTAAACAAAAACTATTAGGTGGTGATATAACTCTATAATATATATTGTTGTGTTTATTTTAAATACATTATACTTATACGAATTAATTAGGTTGCCTTCGGACTTCTCGTGACGTTTCACTCATTTGATTTTTCTAAAATCAATTCATTCATTAGAGGTGAGTTCATAGCCCTATTTTATACAATTGCAATGATTTACAACTCCCGGGGTGAGAAACATGCATTGTTTTATATTTGGACGCAAGTACACTTTTAAATAAATTACAAGTTTGCCTAAGTAGCGATAACCCTCTGCCCATGAATCATGAACTGTTAATTACTCGGTGTAAGCGCGAATGTTATAAATAGATCTATTTGGGATTGACATCCCCATTCGGGTGAGTAGCGCTCACTAGTTTCGGCAGTACCGAACTAACAGATGTATACCATGTCAGATTTGGATGTTGCGGGTTGAACATCTACACGGGTACATTATTGGCATTAAATTGCAAGTACATACATGTTGTAGCTTCAGTGTCATGAGCTTAGTGCATTCATAATTACTTTTGTGATATTGTATGTGTTACATTATTGCGCACTTGAAATCTTGTGGTCCTACTTTATACATTACTTAAACCTGTGAATTCGTCAACTTTATGTTGACGTTTTAAAGCATGTTTTTCTCAGGTCAATAAGAACATAAGAACGTGGATACATTGGATGCATCATTTTGGAGTCATATTGTAATAGAGATTTAAATGCATTACATTTTGGGGGTATTTGTTATGTATCAAAATCTTTACTTTTCATGGATGAACAATTTGAACATGGACAAAAAAGAAACCCGTTCAGTATTTAAAAAGCGTAGGGTTAAGCAAAACCAACCAAAACCGAACATGAACCGACAAACCGTGTCGAACCCAACCGATCAAAACCTAACCGAATCATTTTGTTTGGTATTTCGTTGTATATTTATGGTTTTTGGTTTTGGTCGGTCCTGTTCAGGTTAAAACCAAGAAAAATACGCTTAAACTATCTGTTCGGTTCGGTTTTGCCCGGTTCGGTTTGGCTTCATTTTGGTTTCGGTTTTGCTCGGTTCACTTCGGTTTGGTTTTCGGTTCATGTTTTTCCTCAAAGTTGGTTTTCTTTAGTAGGGTTTGATTTTAACCCAATGCTCAGCCTTATTTAAAAGAGAGATACAATATCAGAAAAATTACAAAATACTATCCTTATATGAACTTTTTCAGAAAATGGCCTTATAATAACTTTAAATTCTCATTTTCACATATTTCTAGATTTTGTTTTCCAAGTTATTATAACGACGTTTGCAACCCGCGCTTCGCCGCTGAGCGCATGGGACTAACTTTGCGACGGACAAATAACCTCAAGGACTATTTCTATAATTGTTTTTAGAAATATATATTAAATTTCAACCTTTTTTATAAAATCGTAGGGGTGGCAATTTCTGACCCGACACGAAACCCGACCTTAAACCTACACAAAAATTAACAGGTTCAGGTTGAGTCTAATAGATTTCGGGTCAGGTTTGGGTCGACCTACTGCCGCCATTTATTAAACATGTAAGGTCGGTTGGGAATAAATTTAAGCGGGTCGCCCTGCCAACCCTTTAAGATGTTTTTTTTTCAAAAATAAAATTATTAGATTTATATTTATGTGTAAATGGTTTAAAACGTGGTCTACCAGACAAACCCGTTTAAAACCATTTTTCACCTGTGTAATGTGCCAACTTTTTTATGTAAAAGAGGTTAAATGGGTCAACTGGAAACCTGTTTAACCTATTTAGCCCGTGTTACATATTTAAAAAACCCTCAACATAACTATATTAATATGGTTAAATGGGTCAGGTTTCGGGTTATGTATAAACAGGTTAGAGTTGACATAGCCGACCCGAATATTTAAATGAGTTAGGTTCGGGTTGAGGTTTTCTGACCCGCCAACCAAAACCCGGTCCGAATTGCCAACCGCTAATAAAAAAATCGAAAACGTAATTCAGAAGCATGGTAATATTGGGCTCGTTTTGTTCACAATTCTACGATCTTTTCAATGACATGTTTTTTTACGAATGAATCGATAAATATACGTTCCATATTTGATAAATAAAGTTTGTTATATAAAAAAGTTGTAAATAGGTAAAATTTCAAGGTCGTTTTAGTAACTTTTTTGCATACTTGGAGGGTGTGTTTTGTAAAAAATTTCTTTTTTTAACCTGGAAAGGGGTGTAGTTTTTTTTAAAAATAAAAAAACACGAATTCTATGAGGTACTTGTAAATATTAAACTATAGCAAATAAATTATAAAATAGCACTTGAAAGTTGAAACACTTTATAAATTTATATATAGTTAAATTTCGAATTGACTCGAATGATATAGATTTTTCTCAAAATACATCATGCTTAAAAGATGTAGAATGATGTACTTCGCCGCAACGCGTCGTAAATTTTGTACCCATTACTTTACAATTTTGTAAGTACGTGATGTCTGGTATTAATATCAACAATTTTGATGTTCTGTCGCATTCATATTACTACAATATATAAAAGGCAAAAAATTTCCCCTTCACTTACGCTACAGTAACAAATATTTAATCTAAAAAAATAAATATTAAATTCAATTAATAAGTATAGTAGCTTTCCTACACTTGTTTTGTAACTCCTGACCTCATCCAAAATCCACTCGAGACACATAAAATCTCACATCACACAATAGCTGTTGACATCGTTTTGTTCTCTCTCTAAACTCATGCGCCTACCCATACCCATACTACACTCTTTTTGATGGTCGTCGATCTCTTCGTTGTCTTCCGTCCTATGTATGTGGCGATTTTGATACGGCGTATGATTAAGGTGAGTTTTTATATTATAGGTTTTAGTTTGTGTTTCTTTGATTTGCCCTGATACCAGGTACTTATTATATTCTGCATGATGGTTTCCCTCACATCGATTAACAAGGCAACACAATTACAGACAGCCTACATTCTGTGTAAGTTGTGAACTTCCTTCAGTATTGGATTTTAATTGGGTGGTTTTAAAGGCCTATGTTTATCCCTTTATATGCACAGGTCAGTAATAGTTGAGTCTTCATCTATTTAAATGATATCTGTTACTAAATTATTCCGTTTATTACAATTGTTTTAAGCCTTTTTTGGATAGTTTTAGCATTTTTGTGAGCAAAAATTTATGATATATATAGTATTATAAAATTGTGGCTATTAGTAAACTGTTTTAAGGGACCGAAAGTTCACTTATGTTAGTAAACTAAATCAAGAAAAAGTTTTGAGAAAAACTATGGAGTAAAAAAATTTGTTTCGAGATTCGGATTCGATGTATAGTCATTAATATTATTAACGGTGTTCAACAATGTATAAAAACTGTAATCATCTCACTTACCTATTGAAAAAAAGATGTGCAGGGTTGTTGGAAGATTTTGTATGTGTCGATAGACATTTGTTTGAATAAAGGCTGGTAAATTTCAAAAACTAGAAAATGGGCTATGATGATTGTTGTAATATGAGCGAAATGAATTAGGCCATTGAAGATCCGACCGTAACTTGGCGGGGCAATGACCGGATGGCATAGCATAAATAGTTACTATGCAATTGGGTTTCTTTGCAGCCATAGCGGAATTCGGATCTTTCTGTGACCCTACCCTCATTTACACATCCGAGCCTTTCATTTATAAAAGAATGTATCATATATATACCATCTAACAGTTTGCCATAGCCAAGAGAGAGAACAAAAAGATGTCAAAGTTTTTGTGGGCTTGATGTGTCGTTGTGCGTAGGTAATATTTATTATCAAGTTTTACTATTTATATTTTTCTGACTTTATCTAAAACAACACTAACGGGCAGTGTACCTGATTAGTTATAGTTTCATTGGTAAGTAGGGTGTCGATCACTAAGAGTGAGTGTTAAACTTAAGTCTATCGGTATTTTAGTTATATAAGTTAGTACTAATTAATTCTATGTTATACCTAAGTTAAACCTAAACTAACGTAAAATGGGGTTTTCAGCCTGAGAGACTGGCATGAGTTTTGGTTTACCTAGACTGAGATTGGGCAATTAACACACACAAGTTAACAATTAGAAGATAGAGACGGGCAAGGCCCTAATGTAGAGGAAACTTTAACCATATTTATTCCTAAATAAAATGACAAGGTTTTTAGTTTATAAGTGCAATGATTTTCTTATCTCATTGTTGATATATCATTCCTAGATTTAGGCGGTACTTCTTTTTAAAACCAAGATCTGGAAATTATGTCACAATTAACCACATCCACATAAAGTACTCAAGGTTGATTATAATCTATCTTAGAAGACAATAATAGGGATCTTATTGAATCCTAGCTCATCAAGACTTTACTAACTTACTGCTTAATGGCTCTTTATATACTAGTAGTCCACTGTTTGTGCAGTTTATACACGTAAAAATATAATATAAAATAATATAGATCCCAGAGTAATTAAGAAATTTACCAAGTTACCCTTGATAAAATTTCACTCTCAAAAATATATATAATATAAATATAGAATACGTATAATAAACCGGGCACGTATGATCACCTCACCCGGGTCGTTTCCCCCTAAGACTACGTGCAATGAAACCGTGTTTTTTACAGTTTGGATCCTATGTGAATAAAAACAGAGAATTTTTGATTTATTATACTACTAAAATTTAAAGGCACAATTTAAACAACTAATTAACAAATTAACAAATTACAAAGTAAATAAATTGCGCATATTTAAGAAAACAAATGCAATTAAATCCTAAAATTATAAAACTAAATTCCCAATTCTAAATTAATATGCTAAAGAAAATTTTTAGGAAAATAAAAATATTTTTTTAAAGGCTTTTTGATTTTATATAATTAAACACTAATTAATCTAAATTAAATAAAATCCTAAAAATAGAAATTTTAATTGATAAAATTTTAAGAAAATATATTTTTATTAAACTATATTAACTCTAAATTACTTAAAAAGATGATAAAAACAATTTTTTATCACTATTTTTTCTATTTAAAAGGTTAAATTAAAAAATACTCAAGGTTTGAAATTAAAATGTTTTAAAACTACAATTTGAAAATTAACTAAAAATTCTATAAAAATACTTTTTATAAAGAGAAAAAATGCAGAAAATTAATTTTATTAAAAGCCCTGATTTTAAATTATTTATTAAAAACTAATTTAACTAATTAAACTAAAAAACCTAATTTTATTACTTAATTAAACTATTTTTATAAAACTTAAACTAAATCAAACAAACACATGGGTGAAAAAGTGTACAATACAGAAAGATATGGGTAGGCGGTGAGTAATTTAGATTTATACTAAAAACACAAAAGATGAACTAATGGCAGAAACAGTCCCCTTAACCAGGACTAACTGACTAACTTTTAAACTAACTAAGGACTAACTATGCTACTAACGAAGGACTAACTGAACAATTAACAAGGACTAACTATGTAATATTTAAACTAACAGAAACTATAAAAGCATGCAAGACAGGCCCCTGAACCTTCGAAAAACTAACAAACAGCATCCTAATTGATTAAAACAGCTTATTCATAAAACTTTTAAAGACAAATTTTCTTAAAAAAAAACTTAATCCTAACTTATTTAAAATAAGCTAAATAAGCTTAAACACTTATAAGCTCTAGCAGCTTATTAATCCACTTAAAACTAAATTAACCAAGTTCTCTCAAAGCAACATGACATATTATAAGCACTTAATTAAACTGCTTAATACAAATCAGCTAATCCAAACTGCTAAACAAACTTAACACTTAACAGATTTCAACAGCTTATTAAAGAAAACAGAATTATAAAATCTAACATAAAACTTATTGAAGCTTAAAAAAACAAGGTGTACCATTGGTTCTATCCCAGCAGAACAAGGTAAGCATTAACACTAATTCTGAGCTTAGTGGAATAGTCACGACAGGCACATAATCAAACAAACACAACCTATTCAATTCCTAAAGTGCTATCAACTGCTCTAAACCCTCTTGATACCATGCAGACCCATCCTCCAATTCCAGATGTAATCAAGCCTTGATTAAATGAACAACAAACACAAACACAAACTTTTTTTTTAACAGAATTAAAATGAAGATGCAAATTAAGATGAAATACTTATTTTATTAAAACTGAAATAGGTTCCTTACAATATGAAATTGCAATTACATTAGAAAACTACTAAAAAACTTAATCGAAGAATTAAACTATTACAAAAATTAAACTAAAAATCACCACTAAAAAATTACATTCCTCAGTGCTGGAATGAGGGGGGTTTTATACCCGAAGCTTCATCTTCTCGATCCTTCTTTTCTTCATCTTGACCCTCCATCTCTTCTCTCTCCTTGATCTCATATGTAAGCCGTAGGATTAGATTGTGTATAAACCCGGATCGATGATGTGGCTTGGTGTGCTAGATATGTGAGTGTAAACACTCACATACGTCACATCATCCAATCAAATCATCTCAATTTGCCAGGGTGGAATGGGGTAAGGGATGATTGATAGTGACAGATGAGTTAGGATTTGTGAGAGGGTCATTAACCCTAAGGTTTAATTAAGGTTGTGGGTGACATGGTTAATCGAACTAGGTCATGTGTTCCTTGGTGTCATGTTGTGTGAGTGTGCTTTGATCTTATTTGGGGTAAATGGGTGTGCACAGTAAATTGTAAAAGGGATTATAAGTTAACCGGGTTGGTCGGTTAGGGTTCGGGTTAGGTTTGGTAATCGGTTGGGGCTCGAGTTGTGAGTTGGATGAGGGTGGGTAATTGGGTTATATTTACCCGGCTCATTTGACCCTCGCCTTTTAGATCTTAGTGTAAATTGCAATAACTGCCCTTGTGTTTTAGCAAGCACAATAATCAATATAATTATAACTTCCATAATTGCATAATCAGCCCTTGGGTTTAGTAAGCATAATTCCAAGGCTTATAAACCTCTTCACTAAATTTTGCAAAAATCAACCCTTAACTTATATAAATAATGAGTTTTGGGGTTTTGGTTAGACTGTGTTTCTTGCAGTTGAACTGTAGAAGGCTGAGGCATGATTTCTCTGGCTCGGCTTTGATCACTCATAACCGTTTCTCAGAGTTCGATCTTGACTGATTTCATTGCAATATTTACATATCCATACTCTGCCACTAACACTCAGATACGCAGCACATTTTTGAGCCATTTTTTGATCCGTTTTGGGTTTATTTGGGTACTATAATCATAAATAATTATGTGTATCTACACTTAATCTAAATTCCCAAACTTAACGATTGTGTTCCTCAACATGCATAATACATTCCCTATAACAAATACCTCAAAAATTCCCCAAACTAAACCTTTTGAAAAGTAGCAAAGAGTCTTGTTTGAGAGAGAATAAGAATCACAAGTTATAAAACCACCCGACTTCCCATTTTCTAGATTTTTTCTCTTTTTATGGATTTTCCTTGATATTACAGTTAACACCTAACATAATTTATTTGTGTTGACATAAGCAATGTTTTCCAATTACCAACATTGGTAACTTTTAGGATCTAGAACAAAACGCACAATTAAGCGTTAAAAGATACTTCATCATCCCCGATTTTTCACTTTCCCATGCTAAGCTTAAAAACAGATCACCGTTAATTACAAGTCAATGACACTAACACTACTCATAAAGACTAATTGTGTACTTACTTTTCCTCCCCACAAATCCTACTTTTGATCTCAGGATTTTACTAAGTCACATACCCGAAGGCTCTTTCAGACTTTTGTTTCGATACTTAATTAATTCAGAAAATAAAAGTGCAATGTAGAGAACGGCAATAATTACTCCTAGCCCTTCTCAAAGATCAAATCAATCAAGAATAAAGTCCACATCGAGGCGAACCAAAATTTGGCTTTTTATAGCTACTTAAGTCAAAGGGCACATACCTGTCAATAACCCTAAGGCTCTTTAAGAACAAGAATGGACCAATCACATTTGCAACAATATACCCTTAGGCCCTTTAAGGTCACAAAATAAGACACAAAATTAAGCATCTTATTAAACCTCAGTCCTTTAGTAGGCTATACAACCTCGGCCCGACTCTGTCAAGATGCCGCAAACCATAGTTTCGACTTGGATTAGATATAGTAAACAGCCGGTGCCTTATATCTCGAAGGCCCGACATCGATAGCGAGTCGACAAAGGTTATTCTATCTAATTATGACACCGGACTTTACCTTATATGAAAACTCCAACATCGGCAACGGGGGGGGGGGAGGGGGGGGGGGGGGGGGGGGGGGGGGGGGGGGGGGGTAGCCGTACCTATGCCGCGAGCTTACATGGAAGTATACTGGGCAGAGATATCTATTTCATTAACTTTTTGTATTATTTAACGCCAAATTAAGTATTCCATATGTTTACTATCATATCCTAATCACCCCGGACCAACCTCCACCTACACAACCCATCCTAACATCCCCACCCCCCCCAGCCCCCACACAGAAAAAACCCCTTCACTCACCCCGAGCCCCCACTCCAGGTCCCCCCCCCCCGACCACCGTCTGCGCATGGCCCTGCCCACCCCCTCAACACCGAATCCACACCTTGCCAACATCCCACACTCGCCCCACTCCAAACTACCAAACACAAGAACAATTCCCCCCAGCCAATATATGCAAACACTATAGCCACAATCAACACCCCCACCCTGCGCACATAATTATCCCCAATCTACATGACGCCATTACGCCCAAGCATACATTTACTAATAGATATCACGTCTAGCATGTCATGAGACTACATAAACACTCTTCCTATAATTGTTCCGGGAAAAAGTCAAGAACTCCACCCGAACGATTCGCGTCAAAACATTACTTCTTAATCTTTACCAAACTGCCACCAACCCTATTTAGATCTATATACAACACTCTATTTTATTTATATATTATATTATTTTAATTAATTATCTATTATTTTTTTTTTTTTTTATTCTCAATATTATTAAATTTAAATTTGAATAAAAAATAAATTTTTACTCACAGCCACCCCCTAGGGCCCCCAACCCCCCTAATATGCACAAAAAAGTGGGATCCCCGGATCCTAGCCACAACCCACTACCCCCGCACCTAAATCCACGATCGAAATCCCCTCCCCCCACACCCATGCAACCTTGTTCCTCGACAGTTTAAAGACGGGTTCACAACGAACATCAAATCCATATACACAACCGACGCCCCCGCACCAACGAACCAGCTCACCACCAGCCGCCGGCACTAGCTCAGACACCCCCCCCCAAACTGCCTCCCCCGGCTTCCCGCCACGGCTTCAAGACGGCCAACGGAACCGACGACCCCCGAGCGGCATCTAGCCCAGAAGGGAAGACCATCCATCTGCCAACTACCCAACCCCAACACGGGACAAACAACGAGACACGGAAGAGGAATGGGGGGTGCCCCCACCCCTCACCACACAAACTCGTGAACCGACTCAACAAAGCCAGGTCCACTCGCCACACGCCCTGCACCTGGCTCGCGCCAGGGGGACGCCCGACGGCCCCTTTCCGCGCATGGAAGAATAAATGAACCCCGAGATCGACGCTGCGACTGACTCGCACCCTGACTGTTCCGATGTCCTTTTCGGGATATCCCCACTGGCCCCGAACCAGTAGCCCCTGCCAAAGTGGAACAGCCCCGATCTCAGCATACACCTGCACCTCCCCCCCCCCCATCCACGCCGAAATGCCCTGGCTCCCCACCATTGAGTGTGCAGCCAATGGAGACCGTGGTCCTGCCTGTGTCCCGCTTCCTCCGACTCCCCAGCACCCAAGCGCCGGACACAACCCCCTACCGTCCCCCACAACAAGTACGCAAAGTTAGCGCCCTACCCGCGCCCGCCCGGAACAACCCCCACTCAAAACACCAGTCGTGATACAGTGCGACGGTACGCCGCCAAGTGCAAGCCGGAACACAGCCCCCTCCCCGCGTCCCGGCGGCCCAGAACAGCAAGTATCCAACTACCGGCACCCCATAACCCAGCTATTAACCACCTATAAAGGCCAGCACCCCACGATCTCCCTGTGGGTAGCCTCCATTAAGTACCTCGGGGGAATCCGCGATAATTCCAGGTAACACAAGCGACAACTATCCGCATTGAAAGGCGCGTTCGGAATCACACAACGGATGTGGGTAAAATACTTGTTATAGATGTAGCAGATCACCCAGCCAACGGAACGACCATAATACCATCCGGGGGTGGTAGGGGGTGGGTTTTTGCGGAGACTATGATCATTAAAATCAATTGGATTCACGAAAGTGATTCTAACTATTGGTCCAGAACAATGTGGATCACGGCTAAAGCCCCTCACTTGACACATCCTCCACAAGTTCCAGCTTAGATTCTTCATTATTTTCCTTCTACAATTTCTTGAGGACGAGCAAAGAGTCATTGAGTTATCTTATGTAAGAATGCAGGCCAAGAGACAAATTAACTTTTTCCTATAATCGCAATTCAGTCATCATTTTCCACAACAACTCGGGACCACACGAGCCCCCCCTCTGGGCGAATAACCATCCACCCTGCCCTTCTCGGTGGACTCTGTGCGAGTACCGGTGGCAGTATACGGGCTATGCTGACTTGCGCACCTTCCCTGGAGGAAGGGGCGGGACAGAACCCTAAGATCCCGTGTGGAGGCCACGACCCCTTAACAATCCGGATGCCTGAACCTAGATCCGCCCGACCCGCCCTATCCAGCATCGCCCCCCTATAAACTAATTTTATCAACCACGGCGCTGCTACCTGTAGCTACGAATTGAAACATACATCGAATTCGCAAAGCGGATTTGAGTAGACAGCAAACTTTACCTTCTCAAGAAATTCCTCTTAACGGTTGAGTCAGAGCATTACCTGATGGTCACCGTGCCTCCAAAGGAGCCAAGTTCATGTCGTGAACTTCCTCAATAATATCAACTAGTCATTTCACCGTAGACGAACTAAGGCAGGAAACCCACGGATGGACTCGATGGACTGTATGGGCCCCTATACATCTGGACAAATAAATCCTTAACAAACCAATATAATTCCGGCCCGTTCACAACTATCCATCATAGATGATCGGGATTCAACATTTTTGATTACCATTCAGTTTCCAGATTCTCACTTTGGCATGTTCAACGTTAAACTTCCTTTCCCAACACGAAGGAACAACTATTATTCGTCCGAACACCCACCAATTACAGCTCGATCGGTCTGTAGGGGTTTCGAACCCACTGGTCTTTCCCCCGCGCAACCCCCGTGTCCACAGGAAACTATGCTGTCCCGCTCCTACGACCCCGGATTCCGCCATCATTCCGTGATCAGTCCACTTTCCTCCGGGTAACGACGCGACTATCCTTAGGATCCAAATCCCCTCCGGATGACACAGTAGACGGATAGGCCTAACGGTCGGCGATCATGGTTTTTTTGGTTGATATCGAGTAGGTAAAACCTCACCTACGTGCCAACCCGAGGAGCGGCCAACGCGGTAGCTCCTGGCTCCCTCACCACCCACCACTTCTCCCCCTAGCCAAATACCGGGGCGCAAAGCCCCCTCCCACAGTAACATGGACCCACGCCCTCCTCATCTCGTCCCCTAAACACGGGTCCTAACAAACCTCCAAACCCCGGCCCACCCCTAGACCCTTACCCCGGCTCATGGCCCCGAACTACACTAAAAAAACCAAAAACGTCCCCCTGCAAACAAATCCGCCAAAATAGTGCGGAGACTTACGGCATTAAACATCAATGTGCAATCCGCACGCGCCGCAGCCTAGCGCCATGCCGATTGAAACCTCCCCCGCGGCCCCAAATACCCGCCCCATATAGTGACGTATTGACCACTTCACCTAAATAACTTGCCATAAATATTTATACAACTACCATAATAACTATCTATTACCGGGTAATGGAAGCATAACGTTCCATCAGAAAAACGGCAAGGCTAAGCGCCCAACCCACAGAGCCAACCCTATATATTGATAGAAGAATGAGAATTTGTCATCTAGGCAAACATTTTTTGGGTTTAAGAGGAGGTGGGACCAGGTGATCCGTAGACGGTCTCCTTCTACCAGCATCCGATTAGACAAATGGTAGGAGGCATAGGAAAGGAAGGACATTCGATAATAACCCTCCGCATCGGTTTTAGTTGATTGCCCTGTCTGCGGTTCCTCGCTTATGGGGCCAGGAAAAAAGGCTATAGGACCCGGACCAATGCCCCCAAGCCCGCAGACATAAGTTCTATATGTCGACCGACCTACCTGCCTCTAGGAGGCCAAGGCATGTAACCCACCGTAGACCCCAATGCCACTTATGCATTTGTACCCCGTGTTAAAAGCTATTATTAGTCCCGCTTCTACCCACACGCCAACCTACTCTAAGCTTAATCACCCGCGACCCTACACCCCCAACTTTATTACACAACGGAGCTCAAGTATTTGGCAGGTTGGTAAGTACCAACTAGATTGGTAGGGTTTTGGAGTACGTGGTGGCAATATGCACCCGCCAAGCTAAATGCGACGGGTTAATTGATTCCGCGTATATCCTGCCACGGATTATAGGTATGCAATAACGAATTGGGTCCCCTTTGCTGACCAGTTGTTATATGCTTAGGTTTAGGACATTCGGTTGATTGAAACCCGGTGGTCTTATTTGACTTGCCAAATTTTTGAAGGTTGGTTTCTTTGGAGAAAATTACCAACCCAGCGCTGCAGTTTGTTGAAATTGAGTTGGATGATTATCATGAAAACAACGGGAAATCGTACCGCACCAGTCGAGTTAACGACACCAGGTTTTAAAAATTGTGACATTTATGATCCCCACACTTGACACAAACTACCACACCAACTGCTGAATAGCGCCGTTGAAGCCTGTCTATATCACACCACCAGCTTACATAAAGCATCATCAAAAGGATTCATTAAGATATGGTGACCTCTTATCCTCTGATGCGACGCGGGCACAATATTTGCCACACGAGCCGCAATAATAAAGAGAACGACTGCCGCCTTGAAGACATGGGATCAAATGCCGATCCTCTTACACTTAGGAATCAATTACGCAAGACAACCTGGAGTCGACTAACTTATTTGACTATGCTTTCAATAATCGCTAACCCTTCATGAGGAGTGCAATATTGCTCAAGGAAATTGCCACCGTAGCTTCGGGCTGCTGGGGAAAGCAGAATCTAAGGCCTCTTGATCGTTTGAATCAAGGAATTATAAAAAGTATCGAGTTTGGTGGTAGTATCCGAAAAGCATGTGACGGACATTGACGAAAGGCGTCCTTTAAAACGTTCCATCTTTCATTAAGCTTCGTTTGGTTTTCTGATAAAAAGTAAATGAATCCTCATTTCGATAGTAATGGTTTTTGAAAGGTGGGAAGTATGTTTATGAATTTTGAAAACAAGCGTCCCAGTGAGAATTGATCTTGGATGGTTCTTATTGTCTAACCAATCTCGGGCGTTCTCCTACTCAGATGAAAAAGGGAAAGCAAAAGCTTAACCGAAGTGTTCGTCGGAACTTCTGGGATTCAAACGTTGAATTGACATATAATAAAAAATCGAATGAGATTGTGGGGATCTTGACTAGCCCGTAAATATGTATGCTTATGCACAAGATTGAAGTAACGGTTGCTTTAAGCTCGAAATTGTTTTGGCATTGATCGAGATGAAAACCTATAGCATCCGCATACCCCTCGATGGGTCATGTAACATTTGGGCATCGTCTTCGATTGTCGGCCATTGGAACAAAACGTTTTGTTCAACAATTGTTCAACCCGGAAGAGTTTGTTGTTGACGACGTCCTACAGATTGCAAACGAGTGCGCATAAAAGAAATAAAAAACAGACAATTAAAAAAGCAAAAACTTAACTAATTTTTTTTTATTTTTTTTTTTTTTTAGCAATGAATTTTAAAAAACGGTACACGACAGAGACGTAAACCAAATAATCACTACTTCACGGTAGCTCTTGAAAATTGCCTTTCAAAGGTGAGCCGTAACTTGGTTAGAGTACACAAAAAGGCAAGTGTATAGATAAAATCTTGATTACGAATTGGGCACCAATATGCAAGTTCACAAAACGGAAATATGAAATGATAATATCTCATGAAATATTATTTGTTGGTGTTCCGTTAACCACTTGGTGAATTTTAATTTCTGAATTAAGAAAATTTATTTATATTTTTGATTTTTCTATTTTTTTTTTTTTTTTACATTTTTCCCTATACTAAAAAGAAAAAGGAACATATATTTTTTACTTTTATATTATTATTTTTTTTTTGGATATTTGGATTTAATATGACAAAAATTTAACTTTCCGAGGACGAAAGGATCATCAAACCAAATCGACAAACTCGTACGAAGGAATCGCTCACGACAAGATCCCGCGGCAACAGGCGCCCAAAAAAACTGAGATATGTGCCATTTATACACGTCAAATATAACATAAAAAAGAAATATAATCCCGAAGAGTAATTAAGACAGTTACCAAGTATTACCCTTGATAAAATCACATCTCAAAAATATATATAATATAATATAGAATACTATAATAACCCGGGCAAGTATGATCAACCGGTCGATTTTCCCCAATGACTCGTGCAATGGAAACCTTGTTTAAGGTTTGGATCCTATTTGAATAGAAAAGAATATTTTTTGATTTAATTAATACTACTAAATTAAAACACAATAAAACAACTAATTAACAAATTAAACTAATTACGAAAGTAAATAAAATGCGACATTTAAGAAAACAAATGCAATTTAAATCCTAAAATTATAAACTAAATTCCCAATTCTAAATTAATGCTAAAGAAAATTTTAGGAAAATTAAAAATATTTTTTAAAGGCTTTTTGGATTTTATATGAATTAAACACTAATTAATCTAAATTAAATCCTAAAAATAGAAATTTAATTGATAAAAATTAAGAAAAATACTTTTTAAACTAAATTAACTCTAAATTACTTAAAAAGATGAGAAAAACATTTTTTATCACTAATTTTTCTATTTAAAAGGTTAAAATTAAAAAAAACTAAAGGTTTGAAAATTAAATGTTTTAAAACTAAATTTGAAAATTAACTAAAAATTCTATAAAAATACTTTTTATAAAGAGAAAAAAAATGCAGAAAATTAATTTTATTAAAAGCCCTAATTTTAAACTATTTATTAAAAACTAATTTAATTAATTAAACTAAAAAACCTAATTTTATTATTTATAAAAAACTATTTTTATAAACTTAAACTAAATCAAAACAAACACATGGGTGAAAAGTGTCAAAACAGAAAGATAAGGGTAGGCGGTGTAAATTTAGATTTTATACTAAAAACACAAAGTTTGAACTAATGGAAGATTTAGTCCCTTAACCTAGGGACTAACTAGACTAACACTTAAACTAACTAAGGACTAACTATGCTACTAACGAAGGACTAACTGAACAATTAACAAGGACTAACTATGTAATATTTAAACTAACAGTAACTATAAAAGCATGCAAGACAGGCCCCTGAACCTTCGAAAAACTAACAAACAGCATCCTAATTGATTAAAACAGCTTATTCATAAAACTTTTAAAGACAAATTTTCTTAAAAAAAAAACTTAATCCTAACTTATTTAAAATAAGCTAAATAACTTAAACACTTATAAGCGCTAGCAGCTTATTAAATCCCACTTAAAACTAAATTAACCACTTCTCGTCAAAGCAACATGACATATTATAAACACTTTAATTAAACTGCTTAATACAATTCAGCTAATCCAAACTTCTTAAACAAAACTTAACACTTACAATTTCAACAGCTTATTAATGAAAACAGAAATTATAAAAATTTAACATACAAACTTATTTGAAGCTAAAAAAAAAAAGGTGTACTTGGTTCTTCCCAGTCAGAATCAAGGAAAAGCATTAACAGCTATTCTAGCTGTGGCTTAGGCAGACCAGCTCAGATTCAAACAAAACACAACCTAATCTAGTCCTAAGCGATCCAACAGCACTAACCCTCTTGATACCATAGCATCCATCCAATTCCAGATGGTATCAAGCTTGATTAAATGACAACAAAACCTAACACAAACTTTTTACACGAATTAAAATGAAGGTGCAAAATTAAAATGAAATACTTATTTTTATTTAAAACTGAAATAGTCCTTACAATATGAAAGGAAATAACATAAATTCCAATTACATTAGAAAATACTAACAAAGAAAAAACTAATCGAAGAATTAAAACTAACAAAATTAAACTAAAAAAACACCACTGAAAAAAATACCTACACTTCGTGCCAGAATGAGGGGTAATTAGACCCTAGCTCAGCTCTCGATTCCTTACTTCTCAGCTTCAATCTTGGCCCTCCATCCCTTCTCTCTCCTCGATCTCATATGTAAGCCGTAGGATTAGATTGTGTATAAACCCGGATCGATGATGTGGCTTGGTGTGCTAGATATGTGAGTGTATACACTCACACACGTCACATCACCCAATGAAATTCGATTAAGATTATCAGGGTGAAGGGTTAGGGAATGCTTGATATGACAGATGAGTTAGGGGTTTGTGAGAGGGTTGTTAACACTAAGGTAATAAGGTTGGGTGAAAATGGTTAAACTAATCGAACTAGGGTTCAATAGTGTTCTTGGTGTTCATGTGTGTAGTGAGTGTGCTTTGAACTTATTTGGGATAAATGGGGTGCGTCACAGATAATTGATAAAAGAGGATTATAAGTTAAGCCGGGTTGGTCGGGTTAGGGTTCGGGTTAGGTTGGGAAATCGGGTTGGGGCTATTGGGGCTCGAGTTGTGATTGGATGAGAGGTAGGTATTGGGTTTATTTGACCCGGCTCATTTGACCCGCGCCTTTTAGATCTTTGGTGTAATTGCATAACTGGCCCTTGTGTTTGGCAAGCACAATATCAAGTATAATTATAACTTCCATAAATTGCATAATCAGCCCTTGTGTTTAGTAAGCATTATTCCAAGGCTTATAAACCTCTTTTACTAATTGCAAAAATCACCCCTTGAACTTATACAACAATGGAGTTTGGTTGTTGACTGAGGTTCTTGCAGTGACTGTAAAGGCAGAGGCAGGATTTCTCTGGCTCGGCGTTGATCACTCATCCGTTCTCGTGTTCGTTCTTGACTGATTTCTTGCAATATGTGTCATATCCATACCTGCACACAATAAAACCTCCAGAGTACAACAAATGTTTTGCCATTTTTGATCCGTTTGGGTTTAATTGGGGGGGTTATTTTAATCATAAATAGATAAGTTGTATTATCTACACTTCTCAGTCCACTGTCCTAAATCTTTACCCAAGAATCAAACGTCATTTGTTGATCCTAGGGTCACCTGCTATCCAACTTTTAACCAACCAAAGGCAAAGATAACAACGTTATTCTGTGATCTATTTACCTAGATAATATAAAATTGAGATAATAGAGAGCTATACTGGCATCTAGCTAACGCTTTATTTGTATTCCTAGACCCAGTTGAATGATAGGTCGTACACTTAAGCACGTAAACGAGTATAAATTGATAAACATAAAACAACACACAAAGAATAAGATGCAATCGAGATAAACATAAACCAAACGTTAAATTTTCATAAACATAACTAATACATAAAGGTATTAGCCAATAGCCATTGTAACTATACATATGTCATAGACAAACGATTAAGGTAAACTAAACTGTTAAGTAAAGATACCAAAAACCGAACAACGTATTTAGAGTGTAGAAAATTACAAAGGGATTTCCAATGGATTGAATTGTGTTGCAGAAGGCCTCTCGGTTTTCTCTTCTCTTTAAAACTCAAACCTGTGGTTAATGCCTTCTTCTAGTATTCGTATATTTTTTTGTTGCACACTAAAATTAGTATATAGGGTTCATATTTTATTGTTGGAAAATTGTGGATCTAGAAATCCTAATCATTACTTTTAATATTAAACGAGCTACGCAAGCGGATACATATCGCCCATATAGCAACACATAATTAACATAAAACGTAAAAAGGAAACATACCTATTAGCAACTAACTAGATGACGAATCGAAGACAACATCTAGACAATGCAATTATTAATAACGTGCAAACCAAAACACCACTTATAGACACCAAAATAAATAACCTCTACGTGTATCCACACTACAAGTCAAACGATATCACCCGAATGCTAGTTCTTCAACCAACGATAAAGTGAAACACCAATAATTGCAAAACACAAAAACCCTAAAGTGGGGTGTTTGTTTTCGTCGACCAAGAGGAAAAGAAAAAAGAGAGGGATGAGAATAATGAGCTCTAGGGTCCTCCTTATATAGTAAGTATTTAGGTTTTCCTAAAATACATACTTGGAGAAAAAAGATAGCCTACAATCCCAATCCAATCCCTTTGGGATCTATGGCCGGTCGAACCAAGGGTAATATACCCTTTGGTGTTGACTTTTTGACTTTTCCTTTATTAATGGATAAATACATTTAATTACCCATTAATTGAAAAGCCTTATTTGTTAATTATTCATAAGAAACCTAATAACGACCGTATAGCGTTTCATGGTAGTTTCATATATAATATAAATAATAAAATAAATAGTTATATTATTATAAACAATTATATAATGGATATCTCAGTGTAAATGTAGTGACCCCAGTAGGCTCCACGTATTCTAGCTTATAAATATCCGTATGACATGACACAAACCAACAGCCCTACTTGCGAATGGAGTCTCCTTCATAAAAATATACTATAGTAACATTGACGAATAGTTTAGAAAACAACATCAATGCTCCTAGAAATACCTGAGTATGTAGTTTTTTGGTACAACAACTCAGCGTTCCATGTTATAGTGCATTCCAATCCTTTTGTTTCGATACAATGTCAATAATTGATATAGAGGAGCAAATAGTCATTCCATAATTTAATGATTCTATTTCTCATATCAGTATTGAATCAGATCACCAAACATAAAAAGAATCATATTAACTACACTTTGGGCACGGCCATGCAAATATCTTATCAATCCAACGGGGGCCCAGTAAGTATCTTACTCCCAAAAACGTGGAGGAACAAATTCTATTTTGACTACAAGTGTCCATCATGTACTTCAAAATATTTCTAAAAAATAGTCCTTATAACTATCCTTTTACAGTATAATGGTATACTATGGTCAAGAAATGCTATCCATACATGCATAACCTTCTTGTATCTCAAGTCTAAGGATAAACATAGCTATCACCATATGTGTAATTGATTTCAACTTAATATCTTATATATTAAACATAATATACATATATAGATCAAAAGCAAAATGTCAAATCATAAAGAGAGAGTAAGTATTCCGTAAGGGTTTTAAAAGATTACTTTTAACCAAAGTAAATCCAAAAACCTTCCTCGAGTTGTTTCTCGATGAGGCGTGAATTGAAAATCGTGATTAAGGTTTGGTCCTTTTGGCTTCGTTTTTGTCATTTTTTTGGTGATATCTTTACCTTGCACAAATCATAATCACAAAACACACAAATACAATGTATTTTTGATATATTTTGGCATTTTATGTCAGTTTTGTCATTTAGGCTTGTTTTTAAAGAAAAAGGTATGTGAAATTAAGCACAAACCAAAATCCCCTCATACTAAGATATTGTCGATGTCCTATACGCAATGCCATAAGTAAACACTTTAGAAAACCAAGAATCTCAATCCCCCTCGACTAATTACCTCAAAAAGTAGCTAAGTGTTCATCAAGGGAAATTAAAGAATCATTAGCTTTGAGAAGCCCCGTTTTGACCATTTTTATAAATCTACACTAACTACTACACATATTTTTTTATATTTTTCTTTTTTCTTTTTCTCACTATAATGTTTGGACTTTCGTTATTTCATAACCTTTAGGGTCATAGAATAAGAAGCACTTCAATCCTAAAGTGCCCAAAAAGGATAAATTCATCGTTCTCGACGTTTCACGTTGTCCCCAAACCAAGCTTTAACAAACCGAATCACCGTTAAATATAAATTAAGATGCTAACACTACTCATACTTGTAACTTGTAAAACTTTTCACTCCCGACAATTATTATATATTAATGGTGAATGTGCTTATTTCGAATTTCAACCATGGATAAATCTATTTTAAGCAAAGTATAATATTATCTTGCTTCACGTTCCACACACCCCAGAATTAGATTTGAAGCGAGATCAATCCTTGAAGCGACTTTCTTCTCGGCACATCCCAGCCAAGACCGGCTTCGGTGACCAGGCTTTTGACACCCCACAGAGAATAGTATCGGAACTCACAGACCTTCGGTTTCAAAAACTCTTAGGCTTCCCGTTAAAAAAATTCATTTAGAAAAACCACAACTTAAAACGAAATAGTCTTAGTTCAAAAGCATATTTAAATTTAAGAAAAAGAGATTTTCCCTATATTAATTAAATCACATATATATACTTAACATTAATATAATTATAACATCCATTAAATAAGGAAATCTTCGACCATTTTGAAGGCTGTCAAACATCGTTGTAAGCCGCAAGATTCAGCAACTTATATCAGTCTCGGATAATTACTATGATGCGCTTATTTAGAAGAACTTAACATCGGTTGTGAGCAGCAAGATGCAGTAAATATTTATAGCCCACAGTTTTTTATCATATATTATTATTCACCCATCGTTTTTCTTTTTTTTCATACTTTAATTACCACGATTATAGAGAAAAAAATTTTTGGAAAATTTAAGTATAAATTTGAACTAAGACTAAATAAATTATTGTTATCGACTATACATCAAAAATCGTTGATTTCAGTTTAATTTTCGAAAAGAGCACGTATTATTAGTCCGGTTAGAAGCTTATGGGAGAAAAAGCACATAACTACTCTTATGAGCTCCTTAAGATTCCAACTAATCCTGTTTAGGCATCTACTCATAATTAACTCTAATCATTTCTCGTTCTTCGCAAATTTAAAATATTTAAGAAAAAGATCCGATGAATGCTTTAGTCCAAGTTTATATACGTTTAAGGGATAAGCTAAGAAGCTCAACACGCTCGATCGAGTCAAAATTTATTTCTTATTCTACCCATGCAGAAAGAAAAACATTGTGACAAAACACTTATAATATTTTGAATTTTTTTATTTTTGACAATTTTTTTGTATTTTAGGGGTAAAAACGGGATTACGTTGTAAAACAACGACTTTCAGGCACAATCAAATCGATAGATCCCCCCCATACAGAATTGAACAGTGTCCTCAATAATTTAAGAAGGCGTCTCTACGTAAATCTAAAGGCTTTTTACTAAGTATGCTTAAAGATAAACGTTATCGAATAAGATTATAGGATATTTGGATTCCTATAATCATGCTAAGGATTGAAGCTCAAGTGAACGAAGGACAAAACCACGAGCACGAGAGGCTTTAAAAATCTGAGACAATCCTGGACAAACATCACAAAACACGAGAAAGGAAAAGGCTAACCTCCTCACGTCACACTTATTCATTACTATTATTATAATTATATTAGGATAAGCATGGGTTGCCTCTCACGAAGTGCTTATTTATTAATGAGTCACTAAGCTTGACTCGTCCCTAAATATAGTTTTCCATGGGAAAGGTTTAGAGATCCGTAACGAACCATGGGTGGCTATGTCCCCTCCAAAATAGGTTTCGTCTAGATGACAGTTCACCTGAAGTTTTGGGAACGGTTGGTTTGAGATAACTCGACGGTACAATAACAATAAGAGAAAATTTAAGCAAACGTCTGGTCCAACGGGTTTTGATCTTGCCCGAGAAGATCTTTAATCGACAATTGAAGAGAAGAACTCGATCACCAACGTTGAAAACGCGGTTCTTAATCTTGGAGTCATGAATCTTCTTTGTTTTCTCTTTGTAGATCAAAGAATTCTCATGAGCTTGATCACAAAATTCATTTAGTTCATTCAATTGAACTTTTCGGTGATCACCCGCGGTCGTAAGGATAACAATTGCAATGTTTCAAGGGCCCAATAGCCTTGTGATCAAGTTTGATAGGAAGAACAAGACTTTCAGTACACTGAGCCTTATATGGAGTGCACCCGATGGGTGTCTTGAATGCGATACGGAAGGCCCACAAGGTAGTCAATCTAACTTATCGGTAACACCATGAAGCATGGTTTTCGACCTACGGTCCCTTTCCAAGATACTGTTTCAAACCTAATTTGAAACCTCCACTTGTCCACTCATGTTGGTGGATGATACGCGGTAAAAGTCGGTGGTGTCACCACATAATTAAGCATGACCTTCATGACCTTTGCAAATTGGTCATTGCAAAAATGGGTACCGCGATCACTAATTATAGCACGAGGAGTTCCAAATAGAGCGAAGAGAGATTTTAAAATTTTAACGACAAATCGAGCATCATTAGTGGGGAGCGCTTTTGCTTCAACCCATTTAGACAAATAGTCAACGGCTACGAGAATGTATTTGTTCCCTCGAGAAGACGGGAACGGGCCCATGAAATCGATGCCCCATACGTCAAAGATCTCGCATACTTGAATTGCATTTTGAGGCATTTCATCCTTTTGCGAGATTTTGCCTTGACGTTGACACGAGTCACAAGACTTTACCATGTCGTGGGCATCGCGATAAATCGTCGGCCAATAGAAACCGGAATCAAAGACTTTTTTAGCGGTGTAGTTCGCACCATGATGTCCCCCGGTGGGTCCATTATGGCAAGCCGTGAGGATATCAACGGCTTCTTGGCCGTGAACACATCGTCTAATCATTTGATCCGCACAAATCCTAAACAAGTAGGGGTCGTCCCAAAAATAATGCCTAACATCCTTAAAGAACTTTTTCTTTTGTTGGGACGACATCCCTTTTACAACGAAATTCCCCGCATGGTAATTTGCAATGTCGGCAAACCATGGGGTACTAGAATCACCATGAAAAGATATCATTCCAAGGGTCTCGAGAGGAAATGTTTCATTAATTTCCTTTTTCTCGAGATCACCTTGATGAGGATTTTCTAATCTAGACAAATGGTCGGCCGCAAGATTCTCCGCTCCTTTTTTATCACGAATAATGACATCAAATTCTTGGAGTAGGAGAATCCACCGGAGCAATCTTGGCTTAGCATCTTGCTTAGCAAGAAGATACTTGAGAGCCGAGTGGTCCGTATACACTATGGTCTTTGATAAGACTAAGTAAGGCCGAAATTTCTCGAAAGCGTACACTACGGCTAATAATTCTTTCTTCGTAGTCGTGTAATGAGCTTGAGCATCCGTCATGGTCTTACTTGCATAGTGTATAGGCTAAAAATGTTTGGTCTTACGTTGCCCCAAGACTGCACCTACCGCGTAATCACTAGCGTCGCATATAATTTCAAATGGTAGGTCCTAATCAGAGGCAACTAAAATCGGGGCTTCGGTTAACTTCTTTTTAAGTATATTAAACGCTTCAATACATTCATTCGAGAAAATAATCGGGGTTTCTTTTTCTAGAAGATGGGTTATTGGCCGGGCGATTTTAGAAAAATCTTAGATAAATTGACGATAGAACCCGGCGTGACCTAAAAAACTTCGAATGCCTTTGACAGAATTCGAATGAGGGAGTTTAGCTATAACATCAACTTTAGCTCTGTCGACCTCAATCCCGGACTTTGAAATCTTATGTCCTAGAACAATGCCTTCTTTTACCATAAAACGGCATTTCTCCTAATTTAGAACTAAATTAGTGTCTTCGCACCTTTTGAGCATTTTGTCTACATGGGAAAGGCATGAGGAGAAAGAATCCCCAAAGATCGAGAAATCGTCCATAAAGACCTCCATTGTTTCCTCGATCATGTCGTGGAAAATGGCCATCATGCACCTTTGGAACGTGCCCGGAGCATTACATAAACCAAAAGGCATACGTCGGTAGGCAAACGTCCCATAAGGGCAAGTGAAGGTGGTCTTCTCTTGGTCTTGCGGGTCAATTGGAATTTGAAAATATCCAGAAAATCCATCTAAAAAGCAATAGTATTCATTCCCTGCTAAACGTTCTAGCATTTGGTCCATGAAAGGCAACGGGAAATGGTCTTTACGAGTAGCATCATTAAGCTTTCGGTAATCAATACAAATGCGCCATCCCGTAACTAACCTAGTAGGTATCAATTCATTATCTTCGTTTTCAACTACGGTCATGCCACCCTTTTTAGGCACACAATGAACGGGACTCACCCACGGACTATCGGAGATAGGGTAAATCAATCCGGCATCAAGGAGTTTGATAACTTCCTTTTTGATAACCTCATGAATTTTCGGATTTACCCTTCTTTGATGTTGAACCGCCGGTTTGAAATCGTCTTCCATTAAGATCTTGTGAGTACAAAAACTAGGGTCGATACCCTTAATGTCTTTTTCCATGCTGATGCCCTTTTGTGTGGACAGTAAAACGCATTAAAAGGATGCTTTTTCTCATCTTTTAATTCATAGAAATTATGACGGGTAATTTTAACGGTTTCTTCTAAAAACGCGTAACAAGATAGACGAAATCCTTGAGCACGAGCTCCGGAGGATCATCAATCAAGATTTAATCGTTATTTAACTTTCCTCAAAAATGATGTTTCCTTCGGAGGGAGAGGAGATGGATGGAACATCATTTCAAAACTTCACCGAGAAGGAAGAAAGTCTCCCTCTGATAAATGTCGCCCAGCATGCCATCAATTCCGGTGGAAAAGAATACATTTGTAAACAATCATTTAATTTCTTCCAAAAGGAAGACGCCTCCTTCAAAATGAGTGAGAGATGAAAGAATAGAAAGGATAGAATCTAAAGACGGAGTGGGATAGCACTTTTAGAACTATCCGATAATCCAAGAACTTTCATGAACATCCTCCTCGCATGACACGTCGATGACCTCCGATTCGATTTTAAACGATCAGAAATTATTCGTAGGAGTATCTGAAGTTTGACCCAACTTATAAAGTTTGGCTTCCTCATTAAAAACGATGAGATAATTCTTCACCGTAAACATCAATTAACGCTCGAGCCGTCCTTAGAAAAGGTCTCCCAAGAATGAGAGGAACCCGAGGATCGGCATCGTAATCAACGACTACGAAATCAGCCGAAAAATGGAATTTCCCCATTTTAACGAAGACATCTTCGGCGACACCGATCGACTATAATTAATCGTCCGCAAGCAGTGAGATTAAATTCCGAGTGGAGGTAAGACGTGAAGAGCAAAGCATCTTCTCCATACGAAAGTAGCAATAAGATTGATGCTTGCACCAAGATCGGCCAAGGCTGAGCATTCAACCATTCCCTGGAAATCACACGGTATAAGAAACTTGCCGGGGTCTCCAAGTTTTTCGGGTAACCTTTTTAGGATAACCGCCGAACAATTCTCATTCACTGGTGTTTTAACTAAGTCAAATAATTTTTCTTTGTTATTTAGGAGACTTTTAAACATTGAAGCAAATTTTGGCATATGAAGATGTAACACCCCCAAAAATGCGTGTCGCAGCGGAAGTATGTCCGGGGGAGTTACTTCATAATACACAGCGCTAGATACAAGAGAACGACCTCTAAATGTGTCGTTTGAAAAATAATCTCGTTGATTTCCTTGAAATTAATATAACATTTGTCCCATAATTGCATCACCATGAAAAACTTGAATGTATAGACTCCAATGCACTTCAAGTAAGCCAAGTATTTATATCACCTGAGAAAAACATGCTTAAAATGTCAACATAAAGTTGGTAAGTTCATAGGTTTGCTTAAGTATGAATGTAAGTTTCAAATAAATGTATTTGTCCACTGTATCATCACAGTACCATGTAAAAATCCTAAAGATTTATAAAGAATGCACGACACATTTTATGTCACCAAAAGTACCAATCTTATCCCAAAGATTTATAAAGAATGCATGATCAATTTAATGTCACCAAAAGTACCAATCTTATCCCAAAGATTTATAAAGAATGCATGACCAATTTAATGTCACCAAAAGTACCAATCTTATCCCAAAGATTTATAAAGAATGCATGACCAATTTAATGTCACCAAAATGTTTCAAGTATGTATTGCCACTTTATTCAAGGCACAGTAAATATCCATGTGAGTATAAAACAATGTTTACGATTACTCTAAGCTCATGAAACCGATGCACTAATATAACAGTAAGAGTTCATATGTAAGTGTTGTGGGCCCTATAGGCCCAACCAATCGTAATCCGACATGTTATAACGTTCGTTTGCCCAGTGATAACTAATCACCCGAACGTTGATTTCCAATCCGAATAATCAAATATAAAACATACGCCGTAGACAACATAATATAACGTTCTGTTTGTCCAGTGGATAGCTAATCACCCGAACTGGGATTCACACCCGAATAGATCTATTCATAACATTCTCTCTCACCCTCCAATTGATTAACATTTCAAGAAGCTGTGACGAAGACTTTATATATATACCCATCAAGTGCCCCACCAAGAACACCCGGGCCTTTATTTAAAGAATAGGTACTCCCGTTACCGGTGTCACCTCCAAGAACACCCGGGCAGTACCGTATTATTATCAGTTCAATCCGCTTAAGCTAATCCGTAATCATTTCAAAAGTAAAGTACATATATTTGTGATAAAAAATGAAGTCAAGTAATATATCCCATAGCAAGCTATGTAAATGAGTATGCGAACCAATTTGTAATCAACCACGTAAATGCATTTGTAAACAGCATGTTCTCACCCCAAAAATATATGTAAACAAGTAAAACATGAGGCTATAAACTCACATTGATGTTGTAGAACGATTTGCAGAGCTGTACATATTAAGCACGGCACAAACGGAAAGACCGGAACGGCTCGATCAAGAAGTTGCAACTAATCTTAACGGCTAAGTCCCACTAGCCTAGGATAATGTATTTGTTTTACCGATTAATGATGTCACATCAACGACGACACTTGATAAAGATTTTTAGATTTCCACAGTTTTGTACTAGTATTGGTGGATGGTTAAATAAATAAAATATGAAAAGTAACCAAAGTATGTAAATAATTATGTATATATTACATATGATAAAAAAAACCCTTTATAAACTCATACCGTGAATTATATAACAAAGACAAACAATCCAATATTAATGTGACGTAAAAAATGCTTGCATGTATTAGATAATAAGTGTGGAGTAAATGATATAAACCAATTAATTTACCATTTCCCGAAATCACCACTTTAAAGTTAAATAGATAATATGGTCATGACATAGGGGCGGAAAACGACGTTTTTTAAGGAGGTACCACTGTATTTAGGATAAACGATTTTGAAAATTTTAGGTTACAAGCAATTGGAAGAATTTTATCATCTAGCTTACGACAATACAGAAAAATGATACGCGATGAGGGAGTGCGGTGATTAGGTTAGGTATGGCCGGAGAGAGGTGAGAAGATTTGTCGTGTGGGGGTGATATGTGCCGGGGTGAGTGAAGTGTGGGGTTCGTACAGTCTACTGACTTTTCAGTTAATTATCTAGCGATGAGCTACTGTGGGTGTAGATGTATTGTAGGAGTGCGAGAGCATGCTGATAGTTATCTCAGTCTACATGGTGTATCAAGGGTTTATCATGAGAGTCGGGTAGATTTATCTATCATGATATAGGCGTGCTCTGGAGGTCTAGCGTTATACAGAAGGGGAGCTGAGCTAAAGGAGTCTATCATCAGAACATTTCTTTGACTATCATTCGTGGAGGTAGTTGGTGCTTTGACAGTTTAAGTTACTCGATAAGTGACGCGTATATATAGTTTGAGTGAATATGACTTTGACAGACAGATGAGAAAGTGCGTTAAGAGAGTTATCATTTACTGACTATACAATCAAAAGACATTACACACAATCATTATTACACACAAAGATTACTATATGAACAAGTCATCTGTCTAGCGGTAACATCTCAGGTTAGATTATATACACTCGCGTAGTCACTGTCAATTACCTCTTCACAATAATCTAACATTTGTTATGAGTACTTTACTTTTCAATCTTATCTCCTATCAAACAAGATCTTCTAGCGCGTTTAGCAAGCTACACACACATACTATTGTTTTACAAATTAAAAGTCTAGGATAGGTGTATTGACTAATAATACAATTTAGACTTAACATAAAATTATGATTAGATTTTGACATTATACATATTAAGCTAAGGGCTCTTCTTATTAGTTTATTCTATATCGATATTATATATTTAGTTTCAATAAATGAGTCATCAGCATAGTGTTTTATACTATTATATTACGTTCAACTAATGTACAACAAAACACACTAGTAAATATAGAAACGCAATTACTAAATCTCATTGAGTATAGTTTTCTAGTCCTCAGATGATCTACACACTATCATCTACTTAGTCTAAGTGCTATCTTCTACTAAACACGCCACGTACACAACATTGCTCTTCAGATTAGGTCGCATATAATCCTTAATTTAGCACTCACTACACTCACATCCGCTTTGTACATTTATCTTTAGATAATCATACACAAACAAACTCACACCACTTTTGTTTACAGGAGTGAATGTTTCAAAAAACATCTCAGCTTATAAACAACCATTAAGACTCATCATCTCTCAATACAAGACTTCATACATACATATCCCAAACAGACAACATGTACAAGTCGAGTTACCAGATGACCTAAACAAAAACATTAAACGACGTAGAGATCTTCTAAACTGATATATAACACAAATCAAAAGCTACTACACAATGTCATGCCCTTCTTAATCATGCAAAATATAAATTACGCTAAATCCGCCACAACCTACACTGTATATTAACCCAAACGCAAACTAATCAACACCCTACCCGTAGTTCGAAGTCACTTACAATCATTGTAACCCATTTCATAGAAACGCTACTCCTCTAGCGGCATCGCCATCAAGCTAATCTTCAGTAAAAGCCAACCTTCTGCTTTTAAACACTTAACCACACACAACCACATAACTGCAGGTCTGCCCATTAAGAGCTAAGTATAATAAAGTCCTATGCATTAGTACCTTCTACCTCGGCCTGTTATAGAATACTGCTTCCTTAAACCACCACAACGCACCACATCGTGGTCACTCCTTACTCTCGCTCGACTATACTCAACTATCTTAGCCAGAAGGAGACGCGAGAAAACGAGACCTTTGGCGGCATATAGATTTAAGACGAACTCGAATTACTGCTGAGCTCGTCATCATACCATACAGGGGTCGTCGTTTCGCTAATAAAACACCATACAAAGCGCACCCTCTTTAAGGTTGTGGGTTTAACACGCGAATGGGGTGCCTTTTGGTTCAAGATGGTCAAGGGCACGCAAGTAGAGACGAGGACGGTGGTAACGGTAGTGCGAGCTCATAAGATTTAGCGATCACTCATCACGGGTGAGGTTGGATTGAGTTAAGACAATGGTAAGACTGGGCTATTTGGCGAGAGGTCACAACGGATTGATAAAATTACGTGAGATGTTTATACAATCAGCCACGAGACGCGCAATTGCATATGAAAGGTGTGTGATATGAGATTCAAGAGTTTTTGCATTGTGGCTATCAGCAAATGGGACAGAGATTACAGTTTGTGTGGAGCGTTTTGGATATATTTTGAGAGAAATGGAGTGCATGCATTCCATGCATAGAATGCAGTTTGAATTTTAGACATACAGGCGAGATAGCAATCGACTATATCTGGACATGTGTAGCATATAGAGTTAAGACAACGTTATGGTTGCAGTCTCTTGGTTTTTCTGCGGTCGAGGTGTTTTTGAGTAATCTGAAAGAATAACCCAAACAATGGCTTCATACAGATATGGCGTTGGAGTATTTATGCGCAAGAACAAACCTGTCATAGAGCGTTGAGGTATATTGGTGAGATAGATGAAAGACAACGTCTAGCGCAAAGATATGTGAATCTCTTTGGTTTAGCGGAAACAAGCAACTAGTGGTTCGTTTGAGTTATTGACTACAGTATTATACATCAATAACAATACATAGATAGGAACACTTATAACATTGATAAAGATAGTAACAGAACTCGATCTAACCAGACTAATGGAGGTTAATGCATTTAGGTGTTATAAGAGAAGATAACCTATTCAGCAGAAGATAGCTGTAACTTGAGTTAGAGATCTAGAACACATTACAAATGCAGATCTTACTTTTTTAAATCACGATTTCGCGACGCCTGACACCTCACAATCATTGATCTTCGAGTCAACAGAGATCGCGGATTTTATCTGCTACAATATCACATCACTATAGACTCTCTTCTAATACGCGAATCTTTAATAACACTCGTCGTGGAGACTCCAATGGCGTCTCTCTAAAACTAAAGTCTATGGATTTATTAGAGAGAAATTATTCATATATAATATATATTCAATTCTCTATTAAATGATACACGTCTTATATTCTCTTACAAGCCTCTATTGACTTTTAAGAAATTCTGATTGTAAATGCTGTAAATGACTAAGTTGACACATCAAAACACAAGAAGATAGATTAATTAGAGAGAATGTATTATAAAACATGATATAACATCTGGAAGCTTGGATAAGACGAACGCTCATATCCTCTCATCTTTCTTACACATATATTATATAAGCTAATTGTTGCGTGATACACTAGACATAGCCATCAGTCTGAGATTATTACCGAAACTCGATAAATACATAGGAGAAACTATCATACATTTCTTTATCTTCCTTCAGATATATCTAATTGATCTCATTGTCTACTTAGATAACAGATGATACAATCGAAGCAAAGACAATTGTACTGAACAAACGCAACTATTACTATCAACTACTTACGCTTGACTGATAAACTAACTAACTAGTATAGATACACCCAACACAGACAGCGTAGACGGTTCACACGCAACTAATACAATAGAACTATCTTCGATCTATAGAATTACACCTAGATTCTGGCGTGAAGATATACAGTAACATGCGCGCTCACTAGGAGATCAAATACTCAACTAGGCGCAGGCAGCGAATTGAGAGGAGGGGTCTTTATCAAACTCTAAGTACACATCACACAATATATTATCAATACATTAGTTTAAAAAAACATTTTGGTATAAGTGAATCAAAAACAGACTTCTAATAGGACTACGCATCAATATTAATGCTTTAGTCATGCGAGAGATCATTGTAATTTCTAACATGATATATGAGGAAATTTCACGGAAAGATAAGCATAACTGTAAGTATTAAGTGAACATAAATCATCGATTACATGTCAAATCACTTATATAAGCTAATTACATAGAACTACAGCACTTACTTCATAAGTCGTACATCACTAATTTCCAGATTTTATTTTAATAAACCAACCAGATGCGGTTTATCCTTACTCGTATATACAAAGTACACTTGGAAAATCACTATATACTTTATCCATACAGTGTCTCTCGTCAGTCCTGATGTCAACTCATATCATCATACCTTAATTCACAAATAACATTTGCGATTCCTACGGCTTCGTCGACAATTCTATTCACATGTTATATGTAAGCTCCAATCATTCAAACTTCTCGATCAAGCCGTTTCCGAGTCTTCACACGTTTGACTGCCCGATGCCAATTATCTATTACTAACTTTAGGACTATCTAAGACATCTGAGCTAATACTTCACCGTGTCTACGCGCTCATCTGAATTGTAGAAAACGATTTTACTATGCGGCTCATGTTTTAAAACTATGTTTACAAATCATAATATAAATTTTTGGGTGAGAACACAAATGCTGTTTACCAAATGACATTTTACGTGGTTTAGATAGTACAAATTGGTTCGCATTTATAACAACATTTACACCATTAGCTTGCTAAAATGAGGATTCTATAATACAACTTTTAGCTTCATCTTTTTATCACAAATATATGTAACATATTATATTATTGAAAGATTACAGGAACAATTAAGCTATAAAGTTGGATTGAAACTACATAAATAAATAACAAGATTAACTAAGCCCAAAGATGTTCTTGAGGTGACCCATAACAAGGGAACGGGAGTATCCTATGTCAACTTATCCCAAAATACAATAAAATATCCTAACGAGCTAAGGTGCCGAGCCTTAGCGTTGAGGAGGAGAGGAGGTAGGGTTGTGCAAGGCGTTCTTGATCGGAGGGGGGGGGCCGTTCCGGTATTTCCGTTTTTGAGGCGCGAGGCCTTAATAGAGGGTAGGCAGGGCACGTGCGAGGTGTTCTAGAGGATCGTGGACCTCCTGATAGCATTGGATAACATCATATAGTAGATGTCTTATACGCTCATCATGCTACTTTACTCGTGTCTTATCCACTATATCTTGGGAGTGACGAAATTGACTGTTCTACCACATCCATCATTTTAAAACTGTGTTGATTACAAATCAATTGCATTCTCGGCTCGTATTCATGAACATGTCAAATCGACTTGAGAGCGGATGAGTCGCTGACAATGTGTCTATATTAGAACATTGAACTGCCACTCTTTCTTTTCTTAATGATTGACACAATCATCCTACCTAGTTCAGGGTGCTCTTTCACACTTTTTCGTAACCTCATTCACCGCCGACTCCCCCCTCCACCGCACACACGCTCCGCGTGTCGACCCCCCTCCACACCCCAATACGCCCCTCGCCCCCTCCTCCCCCGCCCCCCCCCCCTCCCACTACATATACCCCCCCCCTGGATCGAAAATGACACACGTTATAATATGTCTGCTCTACGGGCAGAATCGTTATCAAAATAGACTCCAATTCGGTATTGTGTTACTATCGCCCGAGTTGAGATCGACCGGATGACAACACACAGTTATCTCTGGGCAAACTAACCGTTATAATACATGTGTGTCGGATTACATTGTTTTTGGAGCCTATAGGGCCACAACACCTTACAATTGAACTCTACGTTATATTAGGCATTCGGTTTTCATGAGCTTCTGAGTAATCGTAAAACATTGTTTAAATACTCACACATTGATTTTATGTGCTTAAATAAATAAAGTGGCAATACATACTAACAGATAACATAATTTTGGTAGACATTAAAATTGGTCAACATTCTTATATTGTGTGCAAATCAGGATATCTACAACAACTAGGGATATAGATTGGTACTTTGGAGTGGGGGGGGTTAGGGGGGGGGGGGGGGGTAACCAGGGAGTAGGAGGGGGGGGGGGGGGGCGCGGGGGTGGAGTTAATTTTAATTTAGGAAATGGTGTGTGATTGAGGGCACATGTGAGGGTATAGAATATAATCTATCTAACGGGTACAAGAATTCATGGTGAATTGTTAAAAAGTTGGTGGGTGTCGAAATCGAAACGTCGTAATCGTAGACGTTCAAAACAAAGAGTCAAACCGTTCGCTCTTGAAGAGACTCCCGTAGTTACGATGGCCGATCAACGTACTATGGCGGAATTACTCCGTGCACCCACCGAGGGTTATGCGAAGGCAATCGTAGTACCACCCATTCCCGCAAAGCATTTCGAGCTCAAGCATAGTCTAATCAATCTTGTAACTTCAAACCAATTCTTCGGTTTTGAGAAAGAAGATCCTAATGCTCATATTCGATATTTTAACAAGATTACTTCTACGTTGGAGTATAAAGATGTACCCGAGACGTCGATTAAGCTTATGCTTTTTCTATTTTCTATCGATGGTCCAGTCCGGATTTGGCTTGACAAAGAACCTTCTCGTTCTATTCTCACTTGGGACGATCTTGTTTCAAAGTTTATTAACCATTTCTTTCCTCCCTCAAAAACAACAAATCTCCGGAATGAAATTTCAAATTTTAATCAAAAGTTTAAAGAAACGTTTAGTGAAAATTGGGACCGTTTCAAGGATCTCCTTCGAGCATGCCCACATCACAGTTTTACCAAATTGCATCAACTCAATACCTTCTACAATGGTTTAAACCCATTCGATCAAGATTCTTTGAATTCTGACGCCGGTGGCAATCTTTTGGAAAGAAGTGCACAAGATGTGTTAAAAATTATTGAAAGCAAATCAAAAGTTCGTACTTCAAGAAACAAACTGATTGTTTCTCAAGTAAAAGCATGTAATGTTGATTCTTCAGAGATAGCTAGTGTCGTAGCCAGTGCTGTGACTAGTGCCATGACCGCAATGTTTAAACAACACCAAGTAACCCCAGCTCCAGCTTCCGTAAAAGCTGTTGAGGAATCTTGTGTTACTTATGGTGGTGCTCATTCTTACCGACGGTGTCCTGTCACCGATGGCAACACTTTTTCGGGCTATCAAGACAATATTCAAGGATATGTTTCAGCAGCCGCAGTGAACTATAATCAAGGAAATACCAGATACCGTCCTCAAAATGTAGCTAACCAAATTCGACCACCAGGTTTTGCTCAATCGAATGTCCAAAATAATCAAACTCGATACAATCAAGGTTACAATAAAAACAGAGGAATTAATCTAGGAAACCCAAATTATGAAGCTCCGATTCATCAACCACAAGTTGTGACGACTAGTGATTTCTCAAACTACATAAAGGCGAATGATGCGGTAATGAAAAACATGCAAACCCAAATGACCTCTTTAACAAATTCTAACATCGAGCTTAAGAACATGTTTGGTCAATTCATGAAAATGAATACCGCTTCTACTTCGGGTTCGGGTTCACTTCCTAGCAACACCGTTGCTAACCCGAGAGGTGATTTGAAAGCAATCACCACCCGAAGTGGCATTTCTTATGAAGGACCCCCAATTCCACCCCCGTCTTTTTCTCTCCCCAAGGTGGTGGAACGGGAACCCGAGGTGACAAAGGATACGGTGCAACCGAGTACCGAAAACATCCAACCTCCGGAAGTCCAAAATCAAGCTCCAATTGATGAGCCCGTTGTTGCTCCTAAGCCTAAACCGTCTATACCTTATCCTTCACGAGCCAACAAACAAAAGCTCCGTGAAAAAGATGATATTCTAGCTTCAAAATTTGTTGAAATCTTTAGGGAATTACATTTCGAGCTTAGTTTCGCGGATGCTCTTCTTCATATGCCAAAATTTGCTTCAATGTTTAAAAGTCTCCTAAATAACAAAGAAAAATTATTTGACTTAGTCAAAACACCGGTGAATGAGAATTGTTCGGCGGTTATCCTAAAAAAGTTGCCCGAAAAACTTGGAGACCCCGGCAAGTTTCTTATACCGTGTGATTTTCAAGGAATGATTGAATGTTTAGCCTTGGCCGATCTTGGTGCAAGCATCAATCTTATGCCTCTTTCCATATGGAAAAAGCTTTCTCTTCCCGAACTTACCTCCACTCGAATGAATCTCGAGCTTGCGGACCGATCAATTACTCGACCAAAAGGTGTCTCCGAAGATGTCTTCATTAAAGTGGGGAAGTTCCATTATCCGACTGATTTCGTAGTCGTTGATTACGATGCCGATCATCGGGTTCCTCTCATTCTTGGGAGACCTTTTCTAAGGACGGCTCGAGCGTTAATTGATGTTTACGGTGAAGAAATAACTCTTCAATTTAATGATGAAGCCATAACTTTTAAAGTTGGTCAAACTTCGAGATACTCCTACAATAATTCTGAATCGGTTAATCGAATCGATATCATCGATGTTTCATGTGAGGAGTATGCTCAAGAAGTTCTCAGATTTTTGGATAATTCTAAAAGTGGCAATCCCACTCCGTCTTTAGATCCTATCCTTTCTACTTCTTTCCCCTCTCTCACTCATTTTGAAGGAGGTGACTTCATTTTGGAAGAAATTGAAGCTTGTCTTACAAATGATTCAATTCCACTAGGAATTGATGATGCCGACTTTGATCCGGAGGGAGACCTTCTTCTACTCGAGAAGTTATTAAATGATGATCCATCTTCTCATCTCCCTCCGAAGGAACTTCATTTTGAGGAACTTAAAACGATTAAATCTTCTATTGATGATCCTCCAGAGCTTGAGCTCAAGGATTTACTGTCTTATCTTGAATACGCGTTTTTAGAAGGAACCGATAAATTACCCGTCATAATTTCTAAAGAGTTAAAAGATAAAGAAAAGGCCGCCCTTCTAAAGGTTCTTAAGTCACACAAACAGGCCATCGCATGGAAAATCTCCGACATTAAGGGTATCGACCCTAGTTTTTGTACTCATAAGATCTTAATGGACGACGACTTCAAACCGGTGGTTCAACATCAAAGAAGGGTAAATCCGAAAATTCATAAGGTTATCAAAAAGGAAGTTATCAAACTCCTTGATGCCGGATTGATTTACCCTATCTCCAATAGTCTGTGAGTGAGCCCCGTTCATTGTGTGCCTAAGAAGGGTGGTATGAGCGTTGTTGAAAATGAAGATAATGAGTTGATTCCTACGAGACTAGTTACCGGATGACGTGTTTGTATAGATTACCATAAGCTTAATGATGTGACTCGTAAAGATCATTTCCCGTTGTCATTTATGGACCAAATGCTCAAACGACTCACGGGAAATGAATACTATTGTTTTCTAGATGGTATTTCCAGATATTTTCAAATACCTATTGACCCGAAAGACCAAGATAAGACCACCTTCACTTACCCTTATGGGACGTTTGCCTACCGACGTATGCCTTTTGGTTTATGTAATGCTCCGGGCACGTTCTAAAGGTGCATGATGGCCATTGTTCATGACATGATCGAGGAAACAATGGAGGTCTTCTCGGTCTTTAGGGATTCTTCCTCGTCATGCCTCTCCCATTTAGACAAAATGCTCAAACTATGCAAAGACACTAATTTAGTTCTAAATTGGGAGAAATGCCATTTTATGGTAAAAGAATGCATTGTTTTAGGACATAAAATTTCAAAGTCCGGGATTGAGGTCGACAAAGCTAAAGTTGATGTTATAGCTAAACTCCCTCATTCGACTTCCATTAAAGGCATTCGAAGTTTTTTAGGTCACGCCGGGTTTTATCGTTGATTTATTCAAGATTTTTCTAAAATTGCCCGGCCAATGACCCATCTTCTTGAAAAAGATACCCCTTTTATCTTCTCGAAAGAATGTGTTGAATCATTTAATACACTTAAGAAGAAATTGACCGAAGCACTAATTTTAGTTGCCCCCGATTGGGACCTACCGTTTGAGATTATGTGTGATGCTAGTGACTTTGGGTTAGGTGCGGTTTTGGGGCAATGTAAGACCAAACATTTTCAACCGATAAACTATGCAAGCAAGACTATGACCGGCGCTCAGGCTCATTATACTACTACGGAAAAAGAGCTTTTAGCCTTTGTGTATGCTTTCGAGAAATTTCGGCCATATCTTGTCTTGTAGAAAACAATA